>JAAWXA010000020.1:16651-83963 GCA_038090715.1 Florisuga fusca
TTCAAAATGACAACAAACCATAATGCGGTCAGGTAGCCAAGGGAGGCACCTTCCCACCGACTCCACACCCTGACCAACCCTTGCGTGGCGGCCTCCTCTCCTCGTCCATCCATTTCTCACTAATCATCCTTGACACGTGGGATCTGAAAAACAGGATTACGCAAGTCACCGGAATGCTGCTCAGGACCAAGTCAGTCAGCTTATGGCTCTTCCCACAGCCCCTGATCCTACACAGCAGGCAGGGCAGCTCCAAGCCAAACACTCACACCCCAGACCAACCCGAGACACAGCCATGTGAGTCACAAGACTTGACCTCAAGATAAATCTCTCAGCAAGAAGAGGGACTCTGCAATCCAAGACTTTTGGGCAATGAGACCTACAGCGATGCATTTGCAAAGCAAGGGAATGAAGTGTCGGATGCCCGAGAAGCCGCCTTCAAGACCTGAGGATGCAAGGATGCGGGGACCGAGTCCAGATGCTAATGCACTTGGCAATGAGGTTTCAGAAGGTGACCATCAAGAAACTTCCAAGTCAATCAAGCAATCTGCAATTTAGCATTGCCGTGCGGAATAACACGCTGCTGATCAGCACCGTGCTGATCAGAAAAGGCTTTCCAGGCATGATGCCCAAGATGCGGGACTTGCTCTGTGAGGACCATCAAGGCCTGAGGAAGCTCTGAGACAGCAAAGACAGACAACACAAAACACACAACCCCAAACACCAAGGCTGGAGCTGCCCTGCCCATGCTGGAATCATACTGGAAAATAACAACCTGCTCCCTTCACCCACCCAAAGGGGGCTGCTCCCAGACAGCTCTCTCCCCCACACTAACTTCAAAACACCACCTGCAATTCCCAACCTCGACTTCTCTGCTCAGACATTTAAGCGGCTTGACATAAAATGTGTGGCTGACCCAGGCCACCACCATATCACCTTCTCCAGCTGCTCCTAAATGGGTGTCTATGTCCCTCCAAGGTTGCTTGTGGCACCTGTAAAAGTCAAAGCAAAAGGCACACGCTGAGGTATCGCCTCCAACAGCAGGCAGCCCACTGTGATGTCCACCTCCTGCTCCTTTACCTCGGCCTCTCGCCCATCTGCCTGCCATCCTCGTGGGGTGCCACAAGTAGGTTCGGAGGACACCTGGAAAACATTAAAAAAAGGCTATGCCAATGCCTTCAACAGCAATAAAACACTTGAGAAATAAAAGCTCCTTCAGCACACCAGCCTTTGCTCACCTTGCCAGAGCCACCTCCAAAGAAATATTCTGCTTCATTGGCTGCTCTCACCTTCAAAAGGACAAACAAACCATAATGCAGTCAGGTAGCCAGGAGAGGGACCTTCACTCCCACACCAAACGCTGACTAACCTGTGGATGGCACTCTTCTCCTCCAGCTCTTCCACGTACATCCTTGTCGCACGGGATCTTAAAAACAGTGTGACACAAGTGCCTGGAATACTGCTCAACAGCACTGGACTAGTCCCTTTAGCGCCCTTCCAAAAAAACCCTGACCCCGCAGCTCAGGGAAGAGCAGCTCCAAGACGAACACTCAGACCAATTCAAGACACAGCCGTGCAAATCATGAGACTCTATCTCAAGAGAACACTGAGTAAGAAGAATATCTCTGAGATCCAAGACTGTTGGGCAAGAAGACCTAGAGCGATGCAGCTGGGAAGTGAGGGGATGAAGCAACAGATGCCCACCAACCCGGTCCTCAAGACCTAAGGATGCAGAGAACAAGTGCTACCCTGGAAAATCCATGACCAGAGATGCTGAAGAAGTATGGAAAAGCGTTTCAGGAAACCACCATCGAGAAACTTCCAGATGCAAGAATAATCCATGCGCTGAACTTGTTGTGAAAGAAAAAGATGCTGCTGACTAGTACTGTGCTGACGAGGGAAAACCTTCCAGGGATGATGCCCAAGATGCGGGACTTGCTCTCTGAGGACAAAGAGGACGTCTAGGGATGAGCAAGTTATAAAACGCTCAAGACAGACAACACAAAGTAAACACCACCACACACAAAGGACGGAGCTGCCCTGCCCACACCAAAGCAATGGTGTAAACTCATCTGCCCCCTCCACCTGACCATAGCAGCCTGCTCCCACACAGCCCTCTCCCCGATACTAACTTCAAAACCACCCCCTGCCATACCCAGCTTTGTCCCTTCCACCCATCCCCAGTCCCTCAACTTATCTTGGACGGTAGGGGTCCAAAGCCATGTTCATCCAGGAAAAACAAAACCAGCCACAGGGATGTTCCTGCAGCCACAAGTTTCCTGTTCATCATCTGCTGTAAAAGAAAAAAACAAACAAACCAACCACATCACCACCCATAATTGTCACCAGAAATTCCAACATGAGCCAGCACCAACCTCTTAGAGAACATCCAGCTTCTCAAGAGTCCTGTGAGGTCTCGCCCACCTGCTCGTTACAGAATTAGGCACTGCAGGTCTCATCAATGAAGGGCACCTAAAATACACAAAACCACTGTTTGGCTTGAAAGAAATCACGGCCTTCATGAACCTCCTAAATTACCACCCCGGCCTACCTCCAAAAAAAAAAAAAAAAAAAAAAAAAAAAAAAAAAAAAAAAAAAAAAAAAAAAAAAAAAAAAAAATGCCAATGCCTTCAACAGTAATACGATACCTGAGAAATAACTGTTCCTACAGGCTAATAGCCTTGGCTCACCTGGCCTGAGCCACCTCTGGTGCCATTGTCCCGTTTCCACCTTCAAAACGACAGCAAATCATAGTGCGCTCGGCAAGCGCAGAGAGGGACCTTCCTTCCGGCGCCAAACACTGACTGCCCTTTGGATGGCTCCCTTCTTTCTTCCTCCAGCCTTTGCTTGCTTGTTCCTCGTCACACGTCATCTGAAAGACAGTATTGTACAAGTCACTGGAATAATGCTCAACAGCTGCACCAGCCACTTTAGGGCTCTTCCAGCAAACCCGGACCCTACAACCCTGGAAAGGGCACCTCCAAACCAAACACTCAGACTAAGTCCAGACACAGCCCTGCAAACCACACTGGCATCAAGACTCGATGTCAAGACAACAGCAAGCAAGAAGAACATCTCCGGCATCCAAGCTTGCTTGGCAAGAAGACCTACAGCGATGCAACTGCAAGGGGATGAATCAACGCCTGCCCAACTGATGCCCAAGGCTTCAAGACCTGACGACGCAAGGATGCGGGGAACAAAAGTCCCACTCTGGGAAAAGCCACGACCAGACATGCTGATGCAGTCAGCAATAATGTTTTAGAAGATGACCATCAGGAAACTTCCAAGATGAAAGACCTATCTGTACTTTAAATTTGTCACATGAGAACAAGATGCTGCTGACTAGTATTGCTCTGAAGAATATAGGCCTTCCAGGGATAATGCCCGAGATGTGGGACTTGCTCAGAGAGGACAAAGAGGCCCGAGGAAGCTCTAAGACAAAGACATACCACGCAAACTACACACCACCACACACCAAGGCTGGAGCTCATGCTGGCATCGTGTCAGAAATTAACCCTCTTCCTTCAGCGGACCCAAGGAGGCAGCTCCCAGATTGCCCTCTCCCCTACTCTAACTTCAAAACCCCTTCTACATCTCCCACCCCTTGACCCCTCTACACCACTGGTCCTTCAACTTATCTTTCAGAGGACTGGCACTCCAAAGACAGGGTTAGCCAGGAAAGACACAAGTGGACTGGGACAATCCTCAACTTGCAAGGGTCCCCTTCACCACCTGCATTAAAGAAAAACAAAAACAGAACTTAACAAAAAACCCACACACACAACCACAACACCAAAACATCTACAAGAATTTACAGCAATAAGTCCAACGTCGGCTGGCCCCAACCTCTTCCAAATGACCTAGCTTCACGGAAGAGCCACGAGGGGTACCACTCACCCACGCTTTCCAGAGTCAGAACGCTGTCGCCATCATTCTTCAGGGCACCTAAAAGGCACAAAACTGTCATTGTGCTCATGAGAAGACACCAGCTCCACAAGCCCTTCACTACCACCTCACCTCCAATGCTCATTCAATTCCTGGAACTTGCTATCATCGTGCCAGGGAGTGACAGGCTCCCAGCAACCACCCGCTCCCAGCAACCACCCAAAGGGGACCGCTTCTGCAAAGCCCTCTCCACTACAGTAACTTTAAAACCCGACCCTGCAATTCCTAACCTTGACCCCTCTTCACAGACCCTCCCAACCATCCTCCCCTCTCACTTACCTTTCTAACAGCTGGGGCTCTGAACCACTGGCCAGAAAAGAGACCCACTTCGTCTGACTGGAATCTTCCCAAAAATACCACCTTCCTCCACCTCATCTGCAATAACAAACAGCAGTGCCAGCAGAAAAGAGCACCAGCTACATACCAACCTCTTCCACAAGATCCTCATAAGCCCTGCACTCCCCCTCCCCCCGTCTTGCCCTGCTCCCTTCTCCTTCTGCACACGATATGGCTGCCATTGCATCTGGCACCTGAAAACACAAAGAGACAGAATATTACCTTTCTGCTTGTGAGAACCAGACTCCTTGATGTTGCCTCAAACAACAGGCAGCCACTGTGGTGTCCACTTCCTGCTCGCTCCTTTACCTTGGTCCCTCGCCCATCTGCCTGCCCGCCTTGCAGAGGCAAAAATGAGGTTTGGAGGGCACACGGAAAACACAAAAAACAGGGTAGGCCAATGCCCTCAATGGCAATACAACACCTGAGGAATAACTGCTCCTGAAGCCCGACAGCCTTTGCTCACCTCTCCAGAGCCATCTGAAAGACAGCATTACACAAGTCAGTGGAATGCTGCTCAACACATGGAAAATTTCTTTAAGACTCTTTCAAGGGCCCCTGACCCTACAGTGAGGGCAGGGCAGCTCCATGCCAAAGCCTCAATGCTGAGGCCGACCAGAGACACAACCCTGCAAATCACAAGACTCGACCTCAAGAGAAAACTCTAAGGAATAAGAATGATTCCAGGATCCAAGACCGCTGGGCAAGAAGACCTAAAGGGATGTGACAGTGACACGTGGAGGCTCCATTGTGGCCCCAAGAGACTCAAAGGACACAGCCTTTGACAAGAAGCTGCTCTCCAAGCTTAGAGGACAGATAAATGAGAAGCCTGGATTCAAGACCTAAGGATACAGGGAACGAATCCCAGTCTAAGAAAATCCACAATTAGAGATGCTGATGCAGTTAGGAAGAACTTGCCGGAAGACAACTTTTGAGAAACCTACAAGACACAAGACTGTTCCATGTTGTGATTTTGTTATGCAAGAGAAGATATCACTGAAGGATGCTAAGGTGATGAATAAAGGCGTTTGAGAGCCTAGGGATGGTGCCCAAGGTGCAAGACTTGCTCTGTGAGCACAAAGATGACATCAAGGCCAAAGAAACTCTAAGACAACAAAGACAAAGACAGACAGCAGAAACTACATACTACCACACACAAAGGCTAGAGCTGCCCTGCCTCTGTTAGCATCATTTTAGAATCTAACCTGGTCCCTTCACCTGACCAAAAGAGGCTGCTCCTGGACAGCACTCTCATCTGCACTAACTTCCAAACCCCTCCCTGCAGTTCCCAGCTTCGCACCCACAACCCACACCACCAAGCCCTTCCCCACACCTGGTTCCACTTATTTTTCAGAGGGATGATCACCTGAAGCCATGGTCAACAAAGAAAGCCACATCACTGGGCTAGAATGTCCCTGTAGCCACAAGGTTCCTCTTCACCAAGTGCCATAAAAAAATTCCAGCCAACAGGAACACCACTAAGTCCCACATCAATAAACACTAACCTCTTTAGGAACACTGAACTCTGCCAAAGAGTCCCTGGGTGTTCCACTTACCTTCCCATTCCAGAGTTGAACAGCGCAGACGTTATCACTTGGAGAACCAAAAAAAATACCAATACAGAGCAAACAACCACTGCACCGGCCAGAAGCACCCACCCCTGCTCCTCTCACCCAGTAGAGATCCAAGCACAAACACAGCCCCCAAGCAGACTGAGCCCCTCACTAGAGGTGGAGGCTTATATACCCTGGGCCCTGCCCCACTGCCTTTTGACAGTCCCTTGGGAAAGCCCCCTCATCAACCTGACTGGACACACCTGGGCTACCCCAGCCCCACTTGGAGCCCATCAGAGTACACCATCGCCTGCTCCTGCCACAGCTGGGAGCTCAGTCTCCAGAGGCTGCCAACAAACCATCACTGTCACCATCCCCCAGGCACTCTGAAGGCAGGAAAAGGTTCATTTAGACTCCTCAGAAATCCCAGCAGATATATGGACAAGGCTCAGAGCCAGAGAAAAACAGAAAAGGCAAGAGAAAAGCACAAAGAGGGAGAGAGAAAGAAGAGAAGGAAGATGGGGAAAAAGGATAAGGCCATGCCCCTGGGGGGAAGAGTAGAAGGACAGGGCCACAGTGACAAGAAGGGGGCAGGGAACCAAGCCACAATCAGTGCTGCCAATGAGCATCACACCAGCCACTGCCAAGCTCTTCAGCACCTGGCTCCTCAGATCCCCCATGATGTTCCCCTCATAACCCCCGCACCCCCCCCTCCTGTCTTGCCTTGCTCACTTCGCCTTCTGCACACAATATGTCTGCCATCGCTTCTGGCACCTGAAATATCAGAAGACACAAAATTACTGTTCTGCTTGCAAGATCAAGACTCCGCATTACCATCCCGTCTCACCTCCAGCGCTCTTCCGGCTCCAAAGGCGGTACGCGCAGCACCTGCAAAAACAAAGGGAAACACTTAACCGAGTCAACTTAATATCTCCGGATGAGCCAGCCCACAACCATCTTACCTTCTCTGACCGCTCCTCAATGTGTGGCTTTGTGTAGCACCTGCAAAAGTCAAAGGAAAAGCACATGCCTCAAACAAAAGGCAGCCCACTGTGATGCCCACCTCCTGCTCGCTCCTTTACCTTGGCCCCTCACCCATCTGACTGCCATCTTTGTGGGGTGCCAAAATAAGGTTTGGAGGACACCCAGAAAACACAAAAAACCAGGCGAGGCCAGTGCCTTCAATGGCAATACAATACCTGAGAAAAAACTGCTCCTGCAGCCCACCAGCCTTTGCTCTATGGAATGCTGCTCAACTCATGGACAATTCCGTTTAGACTCTTTCAAGGGCCCTTGACCCTACAATGTGGGCAGGGAAGCTCCAGTCCAAAATCTCAATGCTGAGGCCTTCCCAATACACAATGCTGCAAACCACAAGACTCAACCTCAAGAGAAAACTCTCAGGAAGATGAACAATTCCAGGATCCAAGACAGCTGGGCTAGAAGACATACAGCGATGCAACAGTGACACATGGAGGCTCCATTGTGGCCCCAAGAGCGTCGAAGGACACTGCCTTTCACACAAAGCTACTTCCAAAGCTTAGTTAACAGGTGAATGAGAAGCCTGGATTCAAGACCTAAGGATACAGGGAACCAATCCCAGTCTAAGAACATCCACCATTACAGATGATGACAGAGTTAGGAAGAACATGTCAGAAGTCAACCTTTGAGAATGCTACAACACACAACACTGTGCCATGTCGTGAATCTGTTATGCAAGATGACGCATCCCTGAATACGTTGATAAGGTGTTTCAGAGCCTAGGGATGGTGCCCAAGGCACAAGACTTGCTCTGTGGGCACAATGAGGACATCAAGGCCGTAGAAAGCTCTAAGACAACAACAAACAGCAGAAACTACTCACCAACACACACCAAGGCTGGAGCTTCCCTGCCTGTGTTTCCATTGTGTTGGAATCTAACCTGGTCCCTTCACCTGACCAAAGAGGGCTGGCTCCTGAACAGCCCTCTCCCCTACACTAACTTCCAAACCCTCCCTGCAACTTTTCCCCTCCTTGCCCAGTCCTTCCCCACACCTGGTTCCCCTTACTCTTCAGAGGGCTGGGCATCTGAAGCCATGGTCAACAAAGCAAGCCACACCAGTGGGCTACGATGTTCCTCTAGCCACAGGGTTCCTCTTCATCATGTGCCATGAAAAATTCCAACCAACAGTACCACCAAGAAGTCCCATAACAGCACACACTAACCTCTTTCAGAATGCTGAACTCCTCCAAAGAGCCCCTAGGTGCTCCACTTACCCTCTCATGCCAGAGTTCAACACTACAGCTGTTATCACTTGGGGAAACAAAAAATGCCAAGACAGAGCAAACAACAACTGCACCAGCCAAAAGCCCCCAACCCTGCTCCTCATACCTGGTAGAGCTCCAAGCACAGAACAACCCCCAAGCAAACTGAGCCCCTCACTAGAGGTGGAGGCTTATATACCCTGGGCCCTGCCCCACTGCCTTTTGACAGTCCCTTGGGAAAGCCCCCTCATCAACCTGACTGGANCATCCAGCCCTTCCTCACACCTGGTCCCACTTATTTTTCAGAGGAATGGGCACCTGAAGTCATGGAGAAGAAGGAAAGCCACATCAGTGGGCTGGGATGTTCCTGTAGCCACAGGGTTCCTCTTCATCATGTGCCATGAAGAAATTCCAACCAACAGTGCCACCAGCAAGTCCCATAGCAGCAAACACTAACCTCTCTCAGGACGCTGAACTCCTCCAAAGAGCCCCTGGGTGTTCCACTTATCCTCTCATTCCGGAGTTGAACACTACAGCTGTTACCACTCGGGAAACCAAAAAAAACCAAGACAGAACAAACAACCACTGCACCAGCCAAAAGCCCCGAGCCCCGCTCTCTTACCTGGTGGAGCTCCAAGCACAACACAACCCCCAAGCAGACTGAGACCCTCACTAGAGTTGGAGGCTTATATACCCTAGGCCGCACCCCACTGCCCTTCCCACAGTTCTTTGGAAAAGCCCCCTCATCAACCTGACTGGCCACAACTGGGCTACCCCAGCCAGAGCCCATCAGAGAATATCATCCCCTGCTCCAGCCACAGCTGGGAGCTCTGTCCCCAGGGGCTGCCAGCCTCCCCCTGCACCCCCTCCCAGGGGCACTCTGAAAGCAGAAAATGTTCATTCAGACTCCTCAGAAATGCCAGCAGAGTTGGGGATAAGAAAACAAAAAAACAAAAACAAAAGGAAACACTTTACTGGATTGACATCAAACACCCGGCTGACCGGGCCCGCAACCATCTCTCCTTCTCCAACTGCTCCTCTACACGTGGCTCTGTACCTCCAAGGCAGCGTGTGGCACCTGCAAAAGTCAAAGCAAAAGCCACGCGCTGAGATACTGCCCCAATGGACAGGCAGCCCACACCAGCCTGTGCTCAGAAAACTTCAGAATCCCTTTGGCAACAACTCCCAACCTCAGCACTTCAATTCAGTCCCTCAACTTCTCTTTCTGAGGGCTGGTGGTTTTGGATTTGTGTCCAGCAAAACACCACACTGTCTGACGGGCATGTTCCTCGTCATCACCTGCAATCAGAATAAAAGGAAAATCAGAAACGGTGTCACCAGTAAGGTGCACTTCAGCCATCAACAACCACTTATACCACACCCACCGCCTCAAAAGAGCCCCACATTGTTCCACTCACCTCCTCGATCCAGAGTTGAATGCCGTGGCCACCACTGCTTTGGGCACCTAAAAGACCCAGAGAATGAGTCACTGTTCTGCTGATCGGCAGTCACCAGATCCACAAACCCACTCTCCACCACCCCAAGCTCACCTTCAACGCTCATCCGGGTCCAAAGGTGGCACGCACAGCGCCTGAGAAATAAGGGAAACATTCAACAGAGTTGACATGCCCGACCCAGCCCACAGCCATCTCACCTTCTCCAACTGCTCCTCAAGACGTGGCTTTGTCTCTCCAGCACCGTGAGTGACACCTGCAAAAGTCAAAGAAAAGGCACACACTGACATATTGCCACCAACAACGGGCAGCCCACTCTGACGTCCAACTCCTGCTCCTTTACCTCGGCCTCTCAGGCCACCATCTGCCCGCCGTCTCTTTGGGGTTCCAAAATGACGTTAGCAGGGCACCTGAAAAAAAAACCAAACAAAAAAAAAACAAAAAAACAAAAAACAAAACAAAAAAAACACACAAACAACAAGGGATGCTCATGAGCAACCAATAATACAACACCCGAGAAGTAACTGCTCCTCCAGCGCACCAGCCGTTGCTCACCTTGCCACAGCCACCTCCCGGGCCCGTATCCCGCTTCGCTCGTCGCTTCCACCTTCAAAATGACAACACGCCATAATGCGGTCAGGTAGCCAAGGGAGGAACCTTCCCACTGCCTCCACACCCTGACCAACCTTTGCATGGCGGCCTCCTCTCCTCCTCCATCCATTTCTCGCTAGTCATGGACACGTGGGATCTGAAAAACAGGATTACGCAAGTCACCAGAAAGCTGCTCAGCACCAAGTCGGTCGGTTTATGGCGCTTCCCACAGCCCCTGATCCTACACAGCAGGCAGGGCAGCTCCGAGACGAACACTCGCACCCGCAGACCAACCCGAGACGCAGCCATGTGAGTCACAAGACTCGACCTCAAGATAAAACTCGCAGCAAGAAGAGGGACTCCGGAATCCAAGACTTTGGGGCAATAAGACCTACAGTGATGCATCTGCAAAGCTAGTGACGGATGCCCAAGATGCAGACTTCAAGACCTGAGGACGCAAGGCTGTGGGGATAGGCTCCCGCTTGGGCAAGCTGGATGGATGGAGATCACAAATGATGATGCAGTTGGCAAGGATGTTTCAGAAGACGACCATCAAGGAACTTCCAAGGCAAGAGTCTGATCTGCAAATTAGACTTGTCATGCAAAAGAACTCGCTGTCGACTAGCACCCTGCTGTTCAGGAAAGGCTTTCCAGGGATGATGCCCAAGATGCGGGACTTGCTCTGTGAGGACACAGAGGACCATCAAGGCCTGAGGAAGCTCTAAGGCAACCAAGACGGACGACACAAAACACACAACCCCAAACACCGAGGATGGAGCTGCCCTGCCCATGCTGGAATCGTACCAGAAAGTAACAACCTGCTCCCTTCACCCACCCATGGAGGGCTGCTCCCAGACAGCTCTCTCCCCCACACTAACTTCAAAACACCACCTGCCATTCTCAACATCGGCTCCTCTCCTCAGACCCTCTCCACCCACCCCCGGGGCCTCAACTTATCTTCAAGAGCGATAGCAGCACAAAGCCACGGTCAGTAACGAAAACCGCATTGTTTGACTGGGACGTGCTTCCAGTCGCACGGCTCCTCTTCATCCCCTATACGTAGAAAAGGAAAAAACACAACCCACAGATCACAAACAGCGCTGGCACAAGTCCCGCCTAAGCCAACGCACGCTACTTCCGCTGCACTCACCTCCTCAAGGAAGCCCCACGGTATACCACGCACCTTCTCGTTCCAGAGTTCCACGCCATCGCCACCATTGCTTGGGGCACCTGAAACACCAAGAGAAAGAGTTCCTGTTCTGATGATCAGAAGTCACCAGCCCCATGAACCCCCGCACTACCTGCTCGGCTCAACTTCAACGCTCATCCGGTTCCAAAGGTGGCACGCACCGTGCCTGCAAAAACAAAAGGAAACGGGTAAGCGGCCTGATGTAAAATGCGTGGCTGACCCAGCCCACCACCATCTCACCCTCTCCAGCCGCTCCTACATGGGTGTCTTTGTCCCTCCAAGGTTGGTTGTGGCACCTGCAAAAGTCGAAGCAAAAGGCACACGCTGAGGTAGCGCCTCCAACAACAGGCAGCCCACTGCGATGTCCACCTCCTGCTCCTTTACCTCGGCCTCTCGCCCGCCTGCCTGCCATCCTCGTGGAGTGCCAAAAGCAGGTTCGGAGGACGCCTGGAAAGCACACAAAAAAAAAGGCGATGCCAATGCCTTCAACGGCAATAAAATACCTGAGAAATAAACGCTCCTTCAGCACACCAGCCTTTGCTCACCTTGCCAGAGCCACCTCCGGAAGAGAGATTCTACTTCGTTGGCTGCTCTCGCCTTCAGAAGGACAAACAAACCACAATGCGGTCAGGTAGCCAGGAGAGGGACCTTCACTCCAACACCAAACGCCGACTAACCTGTGGATGGCACTCTTCTCCAGCTCTTTCACGTACATCCTTGTCGCACGGGATCTGAAAAACAGCATGACACAAGTGCCTGGAATACTGCTCAACGGCGCTGGACTAGTCCCTTTAGCGCCCTTCCAAAAAAACCCTGACACTACAGCTCAGGGAAGAGCAGCTCTGAGCCAAGCACTCAGACCAATTCAAGACACAGCCCTGCAAATCACGAGACTCGATCTCAAGAGAACACTGGGTTAGAAGGGTATCTCTGGGATCCAAGACTGTTGGGCAAGTAGACCTGCAGCGATGCAGCTGGGAAGCGAGGGGATGAAGCAACAGATGCCCACCAACCCGGGCTTCAAGACCTAAGGATGCAGAGAACAAGCGCTACTCTGGGAAAATCCATGACCAGAGATGCTGAGGAAGTATGGAAAAGCGTTTCAGGAGACCACCATCGAGAAACTTCCCAGACGCAAGAATTATCCACGCACTGAACTTGTCGTGAAAGAAAAAGATGCTGCTGACTAGTACTGTGCTGACGAGGAAAGACCTTCCAGGGATGATGCCCAAGATGCGGGACTTGCTCTGTGAGGACAAAGAGGACATCGAGGGATGAACAAGTTGTAATACACTCAAGACAGACAACACAAAGCACGCACCACCACATAAAAGGCTGGAGCTGCCCTGCCCAGCTGTAAACAAGGCTGTAAACTCATCCGCCCCCTCCACCTGACCAAAGCAACCTGCTCCCACAAAGCCCTCTCCCCGATACTAAACTTCAAGACCACACCGTGCCATTCCCAGCTTTGTCCCTTCCGCCCATCCCCAGTCCCTCAACTTATCTTGGACGGTAGAGGGCCAAAGCCACAGTCATCCAGGAAAAACAAAACCATCCACAGGGATGTTCCTGCAGCCACAAGTTTCCTATTCATCCTCTGCTGTAAAAGAAAAAAACAAACCAACCGCATCACCACACATAATAATTGTCACCAGAAATTCCAACTTGAGCCAGCACCAACCTCTTAGCGAACACCCAGCTTCTCAAGAGTCCTGTGAGGACTCGCCCACCTGCTCATCACAGAATTAGGCCCTGCAGGACTCATCAACGAAGGGCACCTAAAACACACAAAA
Organism: Florisuga fusca; assembly: GCA_038090715.1. NCBI lineage: Eukaryota > Metazoa > Chordata > Aves > Apodiformes > Trochilidae > Florisuga > Florisuga fusca. The sequence continues at coordinate 29,754 of JAAWXA010000020.1, forward strand.
CCAATGCTTGACTTGAAAGAAGTTCACCGCCTTCATGAGCCTTCTAAATTACCTCCCCGGCTTACCTCCAATACTCAGCTCCAAAGGTGGCAAAAAACAAAAAAACAAACAAACAAAAAAAAACACTAAACCACACACCACACCACAATCCACGTAACAAGAAAAAAAACACACACCACACCCACACAAACCCACACCAAACAACCCTGCAAAACCAAAGGGAAACACTTCACTGAATTGACATTTAACACCCAGCTGACCTAGCCCACAACCATCTCACCTTCTCCAACTTTGGAGACGGTAGCACACACAGCACCTGAAAAATAAGGGAAACATTTAACAAAGTTGACTTTAATACATGCCTGACCCAACCCACAACCATCCCACCTTCTCCAACTGCTCCTCAAAACATGGCTTTGTCACTCCAGCACTGTGTGTGACACCTGCCAAAGTCAAAGCAGATCCTCTTCCTACTAGTCATTGACTCGTGGGATCTGAAAAACAGGATTACACAAGTCACTGAAATGCTACTCAGCACCAAGGCGGTCAGTTTACGGCGATTCCCATGGCACCTGAGCGTACACAGCAGACAAGGCAGCTCCGAACCAAACACCCACACCCACAGACCAACCTAAGACACAGCCATGTGAGTCAAAAGATTTGACCTCAAGATAAAACTCACAGCAAGAAGAGGGACAGCTCAACAGCTCCCCACAGCTACAGAAGTAGGAGCTCAGAGAAGACCAGAAGCTGACTGAAGACCCTAGCCAGAGGCTTTGGCTTATATACCCCAGGCACCACCCACAGCCTTTCCCACAGTCCCATGGGAAAGGGGAGATGGCAGTTGCCACAAGGTATAAAAGGAGCCAGAAGAGAAGCAGTGAGCTTTCTCCTCTGTCTTCAGTTTATACAGTGCTGGGAACCGAATTACAGATGGCGTCAGAAGAAGTCCTCGTGGAGCAAAGAAGGCATAAAATGCACAATGGAAACGGAACTTGGCTGTGAGATGCGAGGATGGCCTCCAGAGGCATGACGGGGGGAAAAGGGTGCTGCGAGAAGGCGGCTCCGGGACATGAGGAAAAATTGGATGTGTTTGCTTAATGTATGGATGTCCTCGGGGGCTGACTGACTGAACAGACATCTAAGATCACAACACATAAGGTAAGGGTTCTGGGGTGCAAAGAGAGCCTGAAGAAGGATTCTGTCTCAGTAAGAGAGCAAAAAAGAGCACCACAGACACCAAAGGGTGAGGATGGTCTCTTAAGTAGTGGGGCCCTGAATGAGAGGGCTCTGATGGGCAATGATGTTGAAGAAGAGTCCGGGAAGACTCTTTGGCAGAGTAGTGAGGTGGAGACTGGACCCCCCCTCTCTTTCTGAATGCTTCCTCAGAGAGGATCCTGGGTGTGGCTGGATGCGGTCTTTGCCCCTGGCAGTAAAGCAGAGTTCATACTCTCCCTCTGCCCCAGNTTGAAGGCCACCTAAAATACACAAAGCCAGTGTATCGCTTGAAAGAAGGCACCACCTTCATGAACCTCCGAAATTACCACCCCAGCCTACCTCCAACACTCAGCTCCAAAGGTGGAGAGAGGAAAAAAAAAAAAAAAAAAAATAAGAGAGAGAGAGAGAGGGATGCCAATGCCGTCAACAGCAATACAATACCTGAGAAATAACTGCTTCTGCAGGCCAACAGCCTTGGCTCACCTGACCAGAGCCACCTCCGGTGCCCGTGTCCAGTTACCACCTTCAATATGACAGCAAACCATAGTGTGCTTGGCGAGCACAGAGAGGGACCTTCCTTCCAGAGCCAAGCAGTGACTGCCCTTTGGATGGCGCCCTTCTTTCTTCCTCCAGCCTTTGCTTGCTTGTCCTCATCACACGTCATCTGAAAGACAGTATTGTACAAGTTGCTGGAATAATGCTCAACAGCTGCACCAGTCCTTTAGGGCTCTTCCAGCAAACCCAGACCCTACAACCCTTGAAAGGGCACCTCCAAACCAAACACTCAGACTAACTCCAGACACAGCTCTGCAAACCACACTGGCATCAAGACTCGATATCAAGACAACAGCAAGCAAGAAGAACATCTCCGGCATCCAAGCTTGCTTGGCAAGAAGACCTACAGCGATGCAACTGCGAGGGGCTGAATCAACGCATGCCCAACGGATGCCCAAGGCTTCAACACCTGACGACGCAAGGATGCAGGGAACAAAAGTCCCACTCTGGGAAAAGCCACGACCAGAGATGCTGATGCAGTTGGCAATAATGCTTTAGAAGATGACCATCAGGAATCTTCCAAGATCAAAGACCTATCTACACTTTAAACTTGTCACACAAGACCAAGATACTGCTGACTAGTACTGCACTGAAGAATAAAGGCCTTCCAGGGATGATGTCCAAGATGTGGGACTTGCTCAGAGAGGACATTGAGGCCCAAGGAAGCTCTAAGACAAAGACATACCATGCAAACTACACACCACCACACAGCAAGGCTGGAGCCCATGCTGGCATCGTGTCAGAAATTAACCCGCTTCCTTCACTGGACCCAAGGAGGCAGCCCCCAGATTGCCCTCTCCCCTACTCTAACTTCAAAACCCCTTCTAAATCTCCCACCCCTTGACTCCTCTACACCACTGGTCCTTCAACTTATCTTTCAGAGGACTGGCAGTCCAAAGCCAGGGTTAGCCAGGAAAGACACGAGTAGACTGGGACAATCCTCAACTTGCAAGGGTCCCCTTCACCACCTGCATTAAAGAAAAACAAAAACAAAACTTAACAAAAAACCCACACACACAACCACAACACCAAAACACCTACAAGAATTTACAGCAATAAGTCCAACATCGGCTGGCCCCAACCTCTTCCAAATGACCCAGCTTCACGGAAGAGCCATGAGGGGTCCCCACTCACCCACGCTTTCCAGAGTCAGAACGCTGTCACCATCGTTCTTCAGGGCACCTAAAAGGCACAAAACTGTCATTGTGCTCATGAGAAGACACCAGCTCCACAAGCCCTTCACTACCACCTCACCTCCAATGCTCATTCAGTTCCTGGAACTTGCTATCATCGTGCCAGGGAGTGACAGGCTCCCAGCAACCACCCAATGGGGACCACTTCTGTAAAGCCCTCTCCCCTACAGTAATTTTAAAACCCGACCCTGCAATTCCTAACCTTGACCCCTCTACACAGACCCTCCCAACCATCCTCCCCTTTCACTTACGTTTCTAATGGCTGGGGCTCTGAACCACTGGCCAAAAAAGAGACCCACTTCGTCTGACTGGAATCTTCCCAAAAATACCACGTTCCTCCACCTCATCTGCAATAACAAACAGCAGTGCCAGCAGAGAAGGGCACCAGCTGTCTCCCAACCTCTTCCACAAGATCCTCATAAGCCCCGCACTCCCCCCCCTCCCAGTCTTGCCCTGCTCACTTCTCCTTCCGCACACGATATGGCCGCCATTGTATCTGGCACCTGAAAACACAAAGAGACAGAATATTACCGTTCTGCTTGTGAGAACCAGACTCCTTGATGTTGCCTCAAACAACAGGCAGCCCACTGTGGTGTCTGCTTCCTGCTCGCTCCTTTACCTTGGCCCCTTGCCCACCTGCCTGCCAGCCTTGCAGAGGCAAAATTGAGGTTTGGAGGGCACACAGAAAACACAAAAAACAGGGTAGGCCAATGCCCTCAATGGCAATACAACACCTGAGGAATAACTGCTCCTGAAGCCCAACAGCCTTTGCTCACCTCTCCAGAGCCATCTGAAAACAGCATTACACAAGTCAGTGGAATGCTGCTCAACACATGGACAATTTCTTTAAGACTCTTTCAAGGGCCCTTGACCCTGCAGTGCGGGCAGGGCAGCTCCATGCCAAAGCCTCAGCGCTGAGGCCAACCAGAGACACAACCCTGCAAACCAGAAGACTCGACCTCAAGAGGAAACTCTCAGGAAGAAGAATGATTCCAGGATCCAAGAGTGGTGGGCAAGAAGACCTAAAGGGATGCAACAGTGACACATGGAGGCTCCATTATGGCCCCAAGAGACTTAAAGGACACAGCCTTTGACAAGAAGCTGCTCTCCAAGCTTAGAGGACAGATAAATGAGAAGCCTGGATTCAAGACCTAAGGATACAGGGAACGAATCCCAGTCTAAGAAAATCCACAATTAGAGATGCTGATGCAGTTAGGAAGAACTTGCCGGAAGACAACTTTTGAGAAACCTACAAGACACAAGACTGTTCCATGTTGTGATTTTGTTATGCAAGAGAAGATATCACTGAAGGATGCTAAGGTGATGAATAAAGGCGTTTGAGAGCCTAGGGATGGTGCCCAAGGTGCAAGACTTGCTCTGTGAGCACAAAGATGACATCAAGGCCAAAGAAAACTCTAAGACAACAAAGACAAAGACAGACAGCAGAAACTACATACTACCACACACAAAGGCTAGAGCTGCCCTGCCTCTGTTAGCATCATTTTAGAATCTAACCTGGTCCCTTCACCTGACCAAAAGAGGCTGCTCCTGGACAGCACTCTCATCTGCACTAACTTCCAAACCCCTCCCTGCAGTTCCCAGCTTCGCACCCACAGCCTACACCACCAAGCCCTTCCCCACACCTGGTTCCACTTATTTTTCAGAGGGATGATCACCTGAAGCCATGGTCAACAAAGAAAGCCACATCACTGGGCTAGAATGTCCCTGTAGCCACAAGGTTCCTCTTCACCAAGTGCCATAAAAAAATTCCAGCCAACAGGAACACCACTAAGTCCCACATCAATAAACACTAACCTCTTTAGGAACACTGAACTCTGCCAAAGAGTCCCTGGGTGTTCCACTTACCTTCCCATTCCAGAGTTGAACAGCGCAGACGTTATCACTTGGAGAACCAAAAAAAATACCAATACAGAGCAAACAACCACTGCACCGGCCAGAAGCACCCACCCCTGCTCCTCTCACCCAGTAGAGATCCAAGCACAGAACAACCCCCAAGCAGACTGAGCCCCTCCACTGTGGTGGAGGCTTATATACCCTGGGCCCCACCCCACTGCCCTTCCCACAGTTCTTTAGGAAAGCCCCCTCATCAACCTGACTGGACACACCTGGGCTACCCCAGCCCCACTTGGAGCCCATCAGAGTACACCATCGCCTGCTCCTGCCACAGCTGGGAGCTCAGTCCCCAGAGGCTGCCAACAAACCATCACGGTCACCATCCCCCAGGCACTCTGAAGGCAGGAAAAGGTTCATTTAGACTCCTCAGAAATCCCAGCAGATATATGGACAAGGCTCAGAGCCAGAGAAAAACAGAAAAGGCAAGAGAAAAGCACAAAGAAGGAGAGATAAAGAAGAGAAGGAAGAGAAAGAAAAAGGGATAGGGAAAAAGGATAAGGCCACACCCCTGGGGGGAGGAGTAGAAGGACAGGGCCACAGTGACAAGAAGGGGGCAGGGAAGCTCCAGTCCAAAANTTTCAAAGGCCCTTGACCCCACAATGTGGGCATAGAAGCTCCAGTCCAAAATCTCAATGCTGAGGTCTTCCCAATACACAATGCTGCAAACCACAAGATTCGACCTCAAGAGGAAACTCTCAGGAAGATGAATGATTCCAGGATCCAAGACAGCTAGGCTAGAAGACATACAGGGATGCAAAAGTGACACATGGAGGCTCCATTGTGGCCCCAAGAGCGTCAAAGGACACTGCCTTTTACGCAAAGCTACTTCTAAAGCTTAGTTAACAGATAAATGAGAAGCCTGGATTCAAGACCTAAGGATACAGGGAACCAATCCCAGTCTAAGAACATCCACCATTATAGATGATGATGTAGTTAGGAAGAACATATCGGAAGTCAACCTTTGAGAATGCTACAACACACAAGACTGTGCCATGTCGTGAATCTGTTATGCAAGACAACGCATCCCTGAATACGTTGATAAGGTGTTTCAGAGCCTAGGGATGGTGCCCAAGGCACAAGACTTGCTCTGTGGGCACAATGAGGACATCAAGGCCGTAGAAAGCTCTAAGACAACGACGACAAACAGCAGAAACTACGCACCAACACACACAAAGGCTGGAGCTGCCCTGCCTGTGTTTGCATTGTGTTGGAATCTAACCTGGTCCCTTCACCTGACCAAAGAGGGCTGGCTCCTGGACAGCCCTCTCCCGTACACTAAATTTCAAACCCCTCCCTGCAATTCTCAACTTTCCCCCTCCTTGCCCAGCCCTTCACCACACCTGGTTCCCCTTACTCTTCAGAGGGCTGGACACCTGAAGCCATGGTCAACAAAGAAAGCCACACCAGTGGGCTACAATGTTCCTGTAGCCACAGGGTTCCTCTTCATCATGTGCCATGAAAAATTCCAACCAACAGTACCACCAGGAAGTCCCATAACAGCACACACTAACCTCTTTCAGAATGCTGAACTCCTCCAAAGAGCCCCGGGTGTTACGCTTACCCTCTCATGCCAGAGTTGAACACTGCAGCTGTTACCACTTGGGGAACCAAAAAATGCCAAGACAGAGCAAACAACAACTGCACCAGCCAAAAGCCCCCAACCCTGCTCCTCTTACCTGGTAGAGCTCCAAGCACAACACAACCCCCAAGCAGACCAAGACCCTGAGTAGAGGTGGAGCCTTATATACCCTGGGCCCCACCCCACTGCCCTTCCCACAGTTCTTTAGGAAAGCCCCCTCATCAACCTGACTGGCCACACCTGGGCTAACCCAGACCCAGCTGGAGCCCATCAGAAAATATTATCCCCTGCTCGAGCCACAGCTGGGAGCTCTGTCCCCAGGGGNCCCCCCCCACCCTACCAGGGCCTTCTGAAAGCAGGAAAATGTTCATTTAGACTCCTCAGAAATACCAGCAGAGTTGGGGACAAGAAAGCAAAAAAACATAGGGAAACACTTTACTGAATTAACATTAAACACCCAGCTGACCTGGCCCACAACCATCTCACCTTCTCCAACTGCTCCTCTACACGTGGCTTTGTGCCTCCAAGGCAGTGTGCGGCACCTGCAAATGTCAAAGCAAAAGCCACAGGCTGAGATACTGCCCCTATCAACAGGCAGCCCACACCAGCCTTTGCTCAGAAAATTTCAAAATCCCTTTGGCAACAACTCCCAACCGCAGCACTTCCATTCAGTCCATCAACTTATCTTTCTGAGGGCTGGTGTTTTTGGATCTATGTCCAGCAAAACACCACACTGTCTGATGGGCATGGTCCTCTTCATCACCTGCAATCAGAATGAAAGGAAAATCAGAAACAGTGTCAACAACAAGGTGCACTTCAGCCATCAACAACCACTTATCTTACACCCACCACCTCAAAAGAGCCACACATTGTCCCACTCACCTCCTCTATCTAGACTTGAATGTGGCAGCCACCACTGCTTTGGGCACCTAAAAGACCCAGAGAATGAGTTACTATTCTGCTGATCAGTAGTCCCCAGCTCCATGAACCCACTCTCCTCCACCCCAGCTCACCTTCAATGCTGATTCGGGTCCAAAGGTGGCACGCACTGAGCCTGCAAAATAAGTGAAATACTTAGAGTTGACATGCCTGACCCAGCCCACAGCCATCTCACCTTCGCCACCTGCTCCTCAAGACATGGCTTTGTCACTCCGGCACTGTGAGTGACACCTGCAAAAGTCAAAGCAAAAGGCACACACTGAAGTAGCGCCTCCAACAACAGGCAGCCCACTGTGATGTCCACCTCCTGCTCCTTTACCTCCGCCTCACGCCCATCTGCCTGCCATACTCGTGGAGTGCCAAAAGTAGGTTCGGAGCACTCCTGGGAAACACACACACACAAAAAAAAATAAAACACCTGTGAAATAAATGCTCCTTCAGCACACCAGCCTTTTCTCACCTTGCCAGAGCCACCTCTGGAAAAGAGATTCTACTTCGTTGGCTGCTCTCACCTTCAAAAGGACCAACAAACCATAACGCGGTCAGGTAGCCAGGAGAGGCACCTTCACTCCAACCCCAAATGCTGTCTAACCTTTGGATGGCACTCGTCTCTCCTCCAGCTCTTTCACATACATCCTTGTCGCACGGGATCTGAAAAACAGTACGACAAAAGTACATGGAATACTGCTCAACGGCACTGGACTAGCCCCTTTAGCACCCTTCCAAAAAAACCTGACCCTACAGCTCAGGGAAGAGCGGCTCCGAGCCAAACACTCAGACCAATTCAAGACACAGCCCTGCAAATCACGAGACTCGATCCCAAGAGAACACTGAGTAAGAATATCATCTCTGGGATCCAAGACTGCTGGGCAAGAAGACCTACAGTGACGCAGATGGCAAGTGAGGGGATGAAGCAACAGATGCCCACCAACCCGGGCTTCAAGACCGAAGGATGCAGAGAACAAGCACTACTCTGGGAAAATCCATGACCAGAGATGCTGATGAAGTATGGAAAAGCATTTCAGAAGACCACCATCGAGAAACTTCCCAGATGCAAGAATAATCCATGCATTGAACTTGTCATGAAAGAAAAAGATTCTGCTGACTAGTACTGTGCTGACGAGGAAAGACCTTCCAGGGATGATGCCCAAGATGCGGGATTCTCTCTGTCAGGACAAAGAGGACATCGAGGGATGAGCAAGTTATAAAACGCTCAAGACAGACAACACAAAGTAAACACCACCACACACAAAGGCTGGAGCTGCCCTACTCACACCAAAACAATGCTGTAAACTCATCTGCCCCCTCCACCTGACCAAAGCAACCTGCTCCCCGACAGCTCTCTCCCCGATACTAACTTCAAAACCACTCCCTGCCATTCCCAGCTTTGTCCCTTCTGCCTATCCCCAGTCCCTCAACTTATCTTGGATGGTACGGGTCCAAAGCCATGGTCATCCAGGAAAAACAAAACCAGCCACAGGGATGTTCCTGCAGCCACAAGTTTCCTGTTCATCGTCTGCTGCAAAAGAAAAAAAAAAAACAAACCGACTATATCACCACACATAATAATTGTCACCAGAAATTCCAACATAAGCCAGCACCAACCTCTTAGAGAACACACAGCTTCTCAAGAGTCCTGTGAGGTCTCACCCACCTCCCCATCACAGAATTAGGCACTGCAGGACTCATCAATGAAGGGCACCTAAAATACACAAAACCTATGTGTCCTGGTTTGGACCAGGATAAAGGTGATTTTCTCGTTTGTACTTTTGCTTTCAGCTAAGTTTCTTGTAAGTAGTTGTGCTTGCTGTAATTAACAGCAAGTTTCTCAGACAGTGTCTGCTTTGAGGACTAATAACACTGGATGTTTATAGTTACTGCCAGGCACTGGTATGCAGACCCAAGGACACTGCTCGGCTCTGAGGAAATATTTTACCCTGCAGAAGGAGTAAAGAAGTCCCACCTGAACCCCTCCTCTGGGGAGGCCCAAGACAAGATAGATGCCAGAACTGACCAAACAGAGTATTCCATCCTATACACGTCATACTCAGTATAAATTTGAGGCATCACAAGGGTCAAACACCTTCCTGCCCCTTCTTCCTGTTCTTCTTTCACCGGTTCCCTGCATGCTTCGGCATCCTGGGACGATTCCATCCATTTGTCTGCCTGTGGTCCTGATCCCTGACAGCCTGAATCTGTGTGTTCCTGCCTCCAACTCCCAACTGCTCTGACCCCAGGAGTCCAGCCTGGACTTTCCCAGGGCTGCCCTGCAGTCTTGGTGGTGACGTGAGAGTTATTGGGGGAAAGGGGGGAGGAACGTGGTATCAACTTTTCCTGTATATTTGTATATATTTAGTAAGTTTTCCTATTTATCATTACTGTTTCATTAAAATTGTGTATTTTAGTTTCCAACCCATACAGCCTCTTTCCCTTATTCTCTCTCCTTTCCTTATCAGGGAGGAGAGAGAGATTAATAGAAAACATCTGTCATTGGGTTTAATTGCCAGGCCAGTGTTAAACCCTGGCAGATTTGTTGGCACCCAACGTGGGGCTTGAGCTAATTGGCTCAAGTCCAATTTAAATTTTGACTAATTAGCCTGAATAATTCAAATTCCAACTCCAGTAGGAGAATGGCTTTGCTGAGCTGGAATCAGACATTTTTCTTTGGAAATTGCACAGGGTTGGAGATTAAACCAATTGTGCCATACCTTTGGATTACAGGGTATGTGATATGTTTTTGCAGCTGGGATTAGTGTTACTTTGTGGTATATTTTTCGTAAGAAATGCTTAAGAACCATCATTCCAATATGCTCCTCAGAAACCATCACACAATGCTTGGCTGGAAAGAAGTCACCACCTTCATGAACTTCCTAAATTACCACCCCAGCTTACCTCCAATACGCAGCTCCAAAGGTGGCAAAAAATAAAAACTGCAACAGCAACAGCAACAGCAAACCAACCAGCAACAGCAAACCAACCAGCAACAGCAAACCAACCAGCAACAGCAAACCAAAACCAAAAAACCACCCACCACGCACAAACCACAAAACAAGAAAAAAACCACACATCACACCCCCACAAACCCACAACAAACAACCCTGCAAAACCAAAGGGAAACACTTTACTGAATTGACATTAAACACCCGGCTGACCTGGCCCACAACCATCTCGCCTTCTCCAACTTCGGACAAGGTGGCACGCACAGCACCTGAAGAATAAGGGAAACATTTAACAGAGTTGACGTTAATACATTCCTGACCCAACCCACAGCCATCTCACCTTCTCCAACTGCTCCTCAAAACATGGCTTTGTCACTCCAGCACTGTGTGTGACACCTGCAAAAGTCAAAGCAGATCCTCCTCCCTCTATTTCCTGCTAGTCATTGACACATGGGATCTGAAAAAGAGGATTACACAAGTCACCGGAATGCTGCTCAGCACCAAGTCGGTCAGTTTATGGCGATTCCCACAGCACCTGATCATACACAGCAGGCAGGGCAGCTCCAAGCCAAACACCCACAAACCAACCCGAGACACAGCCACATGGGTCAGAAGATTTGACCTCAAGAGAAAACTCACAGCAAGAGGAGGGATAGCTTGACAGCTCCCCTCAGCAACAGGAGCAGGAGAGCTCTGACCTCAAAGAAGGCCAGAAGCCGACTGAAGACCCTAGCCAAAGGCTTTGGCTTATATACCCCAGGCACCACCCACAGCCTTTCCCACAATCCCGTGGGAAAGGGCAGGTGGCAATTACCACAAGGTATAAAAGGAGCCAGAAGAGAAGAAGTGAGCTTTCTCCTCTGTCTTCAGTTTATATGATGCTGGGAACCAAATTAGAGATGGCATCAGAAGAAGTCCTCACGGAGCAAAGAAGGTGTAAAATGCGCAACGGAACCGGAACTTGGCTATGGGATGTGAGGTTGGCCTCCGGAGCCGCGATGGTGGAAGAAGGGTGCTGCAAGAGAGGCAAAAGGCAGCTCCGGGACATGAGAAAAAATTGGATGTGTTCACTTAATGTATGGATGTCCTCGGGGGCTAACTGACTGAACAGACATCTAAGATCACAACAAATAAGGTAAGGGTTCTGGGGTGTAAAGAGAGCCTGAAGAAGGATTCTGTCTCAGTAAGAAAGCAAAAAAGAGTACCACAGAGATCAAAGGGTGTGGGGCAGTGTGAGGATGGTCTCGTAAGGAGCGGTGCCCTGAATGAGAGGGTTCTGATGGGCAACGATGTTGAATAAGAGTCCGGGAAGACTCTTTGGCAGAGTAGTGAGGTGGAGACTGGACCCCCCTCTCTTTCTGAATGCTTCCTCAGAGAGGACCCTGGGTGCGGCTGGATGCGGTCTTTGCCCCCGGCAGTAAAGCAGAGTTCATACTCTCCCTCTGCCCCAGAGTTCATGTATTTTATCTCTCCCTTTTAATACCTCGCTACCTGTCCGCATGGTGTGCAGCCAACCCGTTGTATAAAGGGTTTGTTTAAAATGCAACTTACCCCAGGGTGATTGGTCTCTTGGCTCTTCTGCATGTACCTGTGATTTCAGTGGTTGTTCCATCCGCACCTGAAGTTCTGATGGTTTGGTGCCATCTCCAAATAGATTGATCCATTTGCTTCCTGGTCTCCATATGGAACTCTAGTTCCTGAAATTCAGTTTTCATTTTGATGTCTCCTTGTACCATGGACTTATCTGACTCTCAAGGGGGGAGGGGCTTCCTGCGCTGCTTTTCAACTCTATTAGTCTGTCCTTAGTGTTTCGTGTGTCAATGGTTTTACTAGATTTCAATGACAGTTGAGAGTGTCTTGAGGTCTATATATGTCTGCTACTTAATATGATATTTTGCCGAATGGTCGGGGTCAGCACACAAGACACAGGCACCCAAAGGATGAAGTTAGTTTATATTTACTGATGTATTAAGATATGAGAACAAGTGCAGAAACAAACAACAAAACTGAAGGGCGGTAGCAAAGTCAAAGCAAAACACTGCAACTCATTTAACTGTTACTATACACACGCAGTAATAGCGAGTAAGAAAGATGTGTCGCCGTTTGCCATAATGCTTCGACTTTGTCTGGATATGCGGTTGCTGGGCAGCCCTGGTTGTTATGAGGACCTGAAGAACCCTTCCCGGCAGTTGGGAAATCCTACACGGCGTGTTCTCTTGTAGGCGAGGTGTGCAAAGATCAATAGAAAGGGTCCAGCTTTTCAAGTATCCCGTTGCTGCTAGTCTGAAGGACTTGCACTTTTCTTAACATGGAAATGTCTGGTCTTATGCCCCCTAACAACCGAAACCACGGCCTGGGGCTGGGGCCCAAGTCGCAGATCGTAGGGCTGCGTAAACTATCTCCCCTAGATAACTTACTGGTGGTTACCTAAAATATCTGCCCGGACAACTCAGCATATTGTCTGCTTTCGCTTTCTCTCATGGTTTAAAAAAAATCCCTCAGAATGGGGAGGGTAAGGTACTGCTTTCACAAGCCTTTTTCCTCCTATATACTTAGCTGATCTCCCAGTAAACCAAATGTGTTGTCTCAGGATGAGTTAATAGATCCAAGGTTTTTCCAAACCCCATTCAAGATTTATTTTTGACTGCAAAATCAGGGTTTAGTTCTTGATTACTCATGGGGGGTAGCTGCTAGTGGAGGGAAGCCATACCATAGACTCCTACTTTGGCTCTATCTTGAATATATTTGACCCATTGCATTATAGGAATTACGGCATGCAGAGACGCTTTATGTCCTATTGTGAGTTGTTCTAGTTCTAGTGCAGTCCAAAAACGTGCTAATAACTGTTACAGGAAGTCGGCCATCTTTTTCGCGAAAAACTACAACTGAGTCCCCGGAAGTCGGCCATTTTGTTACAGGAAGTCGGCCATCTTTTTTGCGAAAAACTACAACTGAGTCCCCGGAAGTCGGCCATTTTGTTACAGGAAGTCGGCCATCTTTTTCGCGAAAAACTACAACAGAGTCCCCGGAAGTCGGCCATTTTGTTACAGGAAGTCGGCCATCTTTTTGGCGAAAAACTACAAATGAGTCCCGGAAGTCGGCCATTTTGTTACAGGAAGTCGGCCATCTTTTTCGCGAAAAACTACAACTGAGTCCCCGGAAGTCGGCCATTTTGTTACAGGAAGTCGGCCATCTTTTTCGCGAAAAACTACAAATGAGCCTCCGGCAATCGGACAAACTAGAAGTTAAAAATTTAGAATCCCCCTCGTCCCCAGTAACCCCTAACGGCCCCCGAGCATAGAAACACACCATCTGGGTAATCCTCTCATCTTTGTCAAAACCTCTCAATTTTCTCCCGTACTTCATAGATTCATGCAAGCACGTGCCATGATATCACCTCAAACAACAGACAGCCAACTGCAGTGTCCACCTCTCGCTCGCTCCTTTACCTTAGCTCCTCGCCCATCTGCCTGCCATCCTTGCGCGGTGCCAAAAATGAGGTTCAGAGGGCACCCGGAAACAGGGGATGCCAGTGTCTCCAACAGCAATACAACACCTGAGAAATAACTGCTTCTGCAGCCCACCAGCCTTTGCTCACCTTTCCAGAGCCATCCAAAAAACACTATTGCTCAAGTCGTATGAATGCTGCTCAACACTTGGACAATTCCCTTAAGACTCTTCAAGGGCCCCTGATCCTACAGTGTGGGCAGCATGGCTCCAAGCCAACCTCTCAATGCTGATGCCAGCCCAAGACACAAAGCTGCAAACCACAAGACTTAACCTCAAGAGAAAACTCTTAGGAAGAAGAATGATTCCAGAATGCTAGACTGCTGGGCAGGAAGACCCACAGGGATGAAACAGTGACACATGGAGGCTCCATTATGGCCCCAAGAGTGTCAAAGGACACCACCTTTCACAAGAAACTACTCCTTAAGCTAAGATGACAGGTAAATGAGAAGCCTGGATTCAAGACCTAAGGATACAGGGAACAAAGTCCCGGTCTAAGAAAATCCACAATTAGAGATGCTGACGCAGTTAGGAAGAACTTGTCAGAAGACAACCTTCGAGAAAGCAACAATACACAAGACTGTTCTATGTTGTGAATTTGTTATGCAAGACAAAGCATCACTGAATGATGCTAAGGTGATAAATAAATGCGTTTCAGAGCCTAGGGATGGTGCCCAAGGTGAAAGACTTGCTCTGTGAGTACAAAGAGGACATCAAGCCCATAGAAAACTCTAAGACAACAAAAACAGACAGCAGAAAGTAAACATCACCACATACAAAGGATGGAGCTGCCCTGCCCATGTTAGCATCATGCTGGAATCCAACCTGGTCCCTTCACCTGACTAAAGTGGGCTGCTCCTGGACAGCCCTCTCACCTGGGGCCTTTCACTGACTTCCAAACCCCTCCCTGACATTCACAACTTTGCCCCTCCCCCATGCCCAGCCCTTCCTCACGCCTGGCTCCACTTCTTTTTCAGAGGGCTGGGCATCTGAAGCCATGGAGAAGAAGGAAAGACACATCAATGGGCTGGGATGTTCCTGTAGCCACAGGGTTCCTCTTCATCATGTGCCATGAAGAAATTCCAACCAACAGTACCACCATCAGTGAACACTAACCTCTTTCAGAATGCTGAACTCCTTCAGAGAGCCCCCGGGTGTTCCACTTACCCTCTCATTCCAGAGTTGAACACTGCAGCAGTTATCACTTGGGGAACCAAAAAATACCAAGACAGAGCAAACAACCATTGCACTGGCCAAAAGCCCCCAGCCCAACTCCTTTCACCCAGTAGAGCTCCAAGCACAACACAGCCCCCAAGCAGACTGTCCCTGTGTAGAGGTGGAGACTTATATACCCTGGGCACTGCCCCGCTGCCCTTCCCACAGTTGTTTGTGAAAGCCCCCTCATCAACCTGACTGGACACACCTGGGCTACCCCAGGCCCAGCTGGAGCCCATCAGAGAACATCATCCCCTGCTCCAGCCACAGCTGGGAGCTCTGTCCCCAGAGGCTGCCCACCCCACCCCCCTCCCCTAGGGCACTCTGAAAGCAGGAAAATGTTTATTTAGACTCCTCAGAAATCCCAGCAGAGCTGGGGACAAGCCTCAGTGCCTGAGCTGAAACAGAGAAATGCAGAAAAGGTAAGAGAATGAGGGAAAGAGGAAGGATGAGGGTTGGTAAAGAAGGGCAAGGCCACACCCATGGGGGGAGGAGTAGAAGGACAGGGCCACAGTGACGAGGGCAGGGAACCAAGACACAATCAGTGCTGCCAATGAGCATCTTTGAGTCATAGATGGGGTGGGGCAAAGGCAAGGGAGTGGAGACACGTGTGGGAGGGCAGGGTGTCAAAATCCACTGCGTAGTACAAAACCTGGACAACGTAGCCTGGCCCTGGGAAAAGGGCAGTGATGTCACCAGACATAAAGTGATGATGTTATAGGGA
Source organism: Florisuga fusca (assembly GCA_038090715.1). Classification (NCBI taxonomy): domain Eukaryota; kingdom Metazoa; phylum Chordata; class Aves; order Apodiformes; family Trochilidae; genus Florisuga; species Florisuga fusca. Next base: position 45,537 of record JAAWXA010000020.1, read on the forward strand.
CAACTGTACATAATGAAATCTACGGGGCATAGCTGCATGTATGGGGCAGGCAGGCAGCTGTGGGTCACGCTCACTGGAGCCTGGAGTAGCCACTGGTCAGGCAGGCCAGGCCCCCTTGAAAGCTGTGGGTCAGTGGCCCCACAAATCTAACTCCAGCTCTAGGGGACAGAAAAAATGATGATGGATCCCCCCCTGTCCCACGGTGATCCACAAATGACGCCGACACAGCCCCACAGGTGCCCCCCAGCCCCAGAACCCCACTGAGCCTAAGTGTCCTGGCTACAGCTTTGCTTTAGTACCTAAAACCACAAACATTCGATCCCTCAGCTGCTCTGTCATTTTTTCAAATTTCCACTGCCAAATTCAAAACGTTTACACCTGGTTTTTCAACCCAAGTAAAAATTGTCTGGATTCATATAATTTTGCCCTAACATTATCATCAACTCTTCGAGAACGCTTAAAAACTGGGGATATTCATAAAGTAAGCCACTCACTTGCTCTTTGTCGTAGTTTAGTTTGCAGCCATCTTCAGTTTTAGAGCCTGGAAGATGAAGAGCTCGCAGACAACTCATCCAGAAGCCACCGATTCACTCCACACACAGACTCAGCCCTTAAACCCACGTGGAGCCTTCTATGCAATTGTCCTGCCCCACCTCTTTCTCACAATCCCCTGGAAAAACCCCTCCTCTCCTTGACTGTCTNAGGATCCTACAGTGTGGGCAGCACGGCTCCAAGCCAAACTCTCAATGCTGAGGCCAACCCAAGACACAAAGCTGCAAACCACAAGCTTTGACCTCAAGAGAAAACTCTTAGGAAGAAGAATGATTCCAGGATGCTAGACTGCTGGGCAGGAAGACCCAGAGGGATGAAACAGTGACACATGGAGGCTCCATTATGGCCCCAAGAGTGTCAAAGGACACCACCTTTCACAAGAAACTACTCCTTAAGCTAAGATGACAGGTAAATGAGAAGCCTGGATTCAAGACCTAAGGATACAGGGAACAAAGTCCCAGTCTAAGAAAAACCACAATTAGAGATGCTGACGCAGTTAGGAAGAACATGTGAGAAGAGAACCTTTGAGAAAGCAACAATACACAAGACTGTTCTATGTTGTGAATTTGTTATGCAAGACAACGCATCACTGAATTGTGCTAAGGTGATAAATAAATGCGTTTCAGAGCCTAGGGATGGTGCCCAAGGTGAAAGACTTGATCTGTGAGTACAAAGAGGACATCAAGCCCATAGAAAACTCTAAGACAACAAAGACAGACAGCAGAAACTAAACATCACCACATAGAAAGGATGGAGCTGCCCTGCCCATGTTAGCATCATGCTGGAATCCAACCTGCTCCCTTCACCTGACTAAAGAGGGCTGCTCCTGGACAGCCCTCTCACCTGGGGCCTCTCACTGACTTCCAAACCCCTCCTCCCTGACATTCACAACTTTGCCCCTCCCCCATGCCCAGCCCTTCCTCACACCTGGTTCCACTTATTTTTCAGAGGGCTGGGCATCTGAAGCCATGGAGAAGAAGGAAAGACACATCAGTGGGCTGGGATGTTCCTGTAGCCACAGGGTTCCTCTTCATCATGTGCCATGAAGAAATTCCAACCAACAGTGCCACCAGCAAGTCCCATAACAGCAAACACTAACCTCTTTCAGAATGCTGAACTCCTTCAAAGAGCCCCAGGGTGTTCCACTTACCCTCTAATTCCAGAGTTGAACACTGCAGCAGTTATCACTTGGGGAACCAAAAAATACCAAGACAGAGCAAACAACCACTGCATTGGCCAAAAGCCGCCAGCCCAACTCCTTTCACCCAGTAGAGCTCCAAGCACAACACAACCCCCAAGCAGACCGTCCGTGTAGAGGTGGAGACTTATATACCCTGGGCGCTGCCCCGCTGCCCTTCCCACAGTTCTTTGTGAAAGCCCCCTCATCAACCTGACTGGCCACACCTGGGCTACCCCAGGCCCAGCTGGAGCCCATCAGAGAACATCATCCCCTGCTCCAGCCACAGCTGGGAGCTCTGTCCCCAGAGGCTGCCCACCCCACCCCCCTCCCCTAGGGCACTCTGAAAGCAGGAAAATGTTTATTTAGACTCCTCAGAAATCCCAGCAGAGCTGGGGACAAGCCTCAGTGCCTGAGCTGAGACAGAGAAATGCAGAAAAGGAAAGAGAATGAGGGAGAGAGAAAGGATGAGGGTTGGGAAAGGGCAAGGCCACACCCATGGGGAGAGGAGTAGAAGGACAGGGCCACAATGACAAGGGGGCAGGGAACCAAGGCACAATCAGTGCTGCCAATGAGCATCTTTGAGTCATAGATGGGGTGGGGCAAAGGCAAGGGAGTGGAGACACGTGTGGGAGGGCAGGGTCACACTCAGGGGGGCTGCAACAAGCCTGAGGTGGGTGGAGAGATGTAGGGGGCGTGGTCAGGCTCAGAGGCACCTCCCAGAACAGGGGTGTGGTCAGGCTCAGGGGCGTGGCCACACACAGGGCAGGCAGAGCCACCCACAGGAGTGTGGCCCTGATCACAGGGGCAGAGCCACTCGGGTGGGCACAGGACAAGTACAAGGAGTCCGGGCCCAAGACACAACACGGGCAGAGAGACACGCATGGGGGACGGGAACAAGACTAGAGGGGGTGTGGGGACATGATGCAGCTGGAAGGGGGCATCACATGGAGGCTGTGGAGGGGGAACTAATTTTAATACTGATGAAACAAAAATATTCACTTCTCATCTTACACGTCTCCAGTTAACTCCCGTGTCCTATTTCTCATTTTCATACCGACGCAGACATGGGAGTCACATCTGGCTTTGGTTGGTTTTATTTTTCATTTTCTTTCTCTTTTGCATTTCTTCCTCTACCAACACAAGCTTTTCCTTCATTGCATTTTCAAGTCTTTTTCAACTAGGACATGACAGAAGCCATGAAGGCATGGACCCCAATTGCTGTGCACAATCAGAATCATTTATGGTGTGGCTCGCAAGACTTATATGGTATCCCGATATCTATTGATCGATCTACAATTTACACCTGAAAGTGCTCTTTCTACAAACATAAAACCTTATCTACCCGTTCCCACCCTGGGCACCGGGTAGCAGGACGTAACATCGTCCAGATGGCAAATTCCTTGAATTATTTACAGCTCTTTGTTCTTCTTCAGGGTCAGTGAGTGCCAAGGAAGCTGCAGCACTCCTTTGTCCCACGCAGGTCTGTTCCTCTGTTCTACAAGGACACACAAATAAGTTGTTGTTATTTGTTAAATATACTTAGATTTATCCGTCAAAATCCACTGCGTAGTACAAAACCTGGACAACGTAGCCTGGCCCTGGGGAAAGGGCAGTGATGTCACCATAAAGTGATGATGTTATAGGGAGGGGTCAACAACTGTACATAATGAAATCTACGGGGCATAGCTGCATGTATGGGGCAGGCAGGCAGCTGTGGGTCATGCTCACTGGAGCCTGGAGTAGCCACTGGTCAGGCAGGCCAGGCCCCCTTGAAAGCTGTGGGTCAGCAGCCCCGCAAATCTAACTCCAGTTCTGGGGGACAGAAAAAATGATGATGGATCCCTCCCCGTCCCATGGTGATCCACAAATGATGCTAACACAGCCCCACAAGTGCCCCCCCAGCCCCAGAACCCCACTGAGCCTAAGTGTCCTGGCTACAGCTTTGCTTTAGTACCTAAAACCACAAACATTCAATCCCTCAGCTGCTCTGTCATTTTTTCAAATTTCCACTGCCAAATTCAAAACGTTTACACCTGGTTTTTCAACCCAAGTAAAAATTGTCTGGATTCATATAATTTTGCCCTAACGTTACCATCAGCTCTTCAAGAACACTTAAAAACTGGGTATATTCATAAAGTAAGCCACTCACCTGCTCTTTGTCGTAATTTAGTTTGCAGCCATCTTCAGTTTTAGAGCCTGGAAGATGAAGAGCTTGCAGACAACTCATCCAGAAGCCACTGATTCACTCCACACACAGACTCAGACCTTAAACCCATGTGGAGGCTTATATGCAATTTTCCTGCCCCACCTCTTTCTCACAATCCCCTGGAAAAACCCCTCCTCTCCTTGGCTCTCTCCACCTGGGATGAAGGAGCCTCACCTGCAACCCAATTGAGAACATCACACCCTAACCCTAAACCCTCCCCCTGTCCCTCACCACTCCCCCTGCCCACAGCTGCAGCTTGATCCCTGGGGCTACCAAAAGACTCAGGTCACAGACAACCAGAAAATGTTCACTAAAGCACATCAGAAATCTCCAGCAGCGAGATGGGGACAAGGTTCAGAGCAGAATAACATGGACTGATTAAGGCTGAATCTAAGGTCGCCTGCAGCATGGATGGCCAAAATCAGAAAGGTGCAAATCTGATGGAGTGTCATACATCCCCTAGAATGTCTATTTCAATCCCAAACTCCCTGTGTGAAGGATTGGTTACGTGACAAGGGCCACGTAGACATAATGCTGCTGGCCAAAGAGGAGCTGGGAAATCACCGAACTCAGTTAGTCTAATTTACTGATGTTGCATGAACACAACTAAGTCTTTGTATGGCAAGGCCACAATACCCTTGGAAGTAGCTTGCTTTAACAAAGGGAACCTGTAGTCATAGCTGAATATGCAAGATAAAGACATGGGGAATCACAAAGAAGTAACTAATAGAAATTAGCATAAGCTGAGCTAACCTTAAAAGCGTTCTCCAATAGTATAGTTAGGTTGCAGAATATGTATTAGGTTATTAAGAACTGTATAAATATAGTGCGCGATAATAAAAAGAGGAAGAAGCTTGTTGGTAACTCATATTGAGTGTGCTTTTATAAATCTCTAATTCCCAACCTTCTCTCCTCTCTCCCACAAGCCCTCTCCAGCATCCATCCCTCTATTTGGCTTCTAGGAGAACATAAGTCTTAACCCATCTGTGTTCAAAAAAATCCTCCACAAGTGGCCACCTGTATTAGTCCTATAGCTACCAGGTTCCTATTCATAGCCTGTGCAAGGAATATTAAAATACAGAATATTAAAACAGTTTATAACCCCAAAATATCCCACACAAAGCTACCAACAGGAGAAAAAAAGTGCGGGCAAGAAATGCCCTCTGACTGCACAGACTGCTGACTCAGAGGCTCTTGCAGAAAGCTGATGCCTCTGTGTCCCTGAGCTCCCAAAAACACTGACCCAGTGAGCTCCACAGCTGCCACTAACTGCAAAAACAGCAGAGACCTGACCCCAGCACAGCACCAAAACAGACTGAGAGCCCTGGGCAGATGTCAGGGGATTATATATCCCAGGCACCACCTACCACCCATCCCACCACCATCTGGGGAATGGGCGGGGCCAAAAAACTGACAGGAATTAAGGGGCAGGAGAGCATACAGCTGGTTCTGTCAGCTGCTTCTGGGGACACACTGGGATTAGAGGCAGAATTGCTAAAGATTTGGGAAAACTGAAAACTGCTTGACTTAAGGGTGTTGACATAGCATGATTAGTTGGAACGATTGGACCTGAGGCTCCAATTCAAATTAAATTGTAGCTGAACTCCTGTGATTTAATGTAAGTTAGACTTTTACTCTTCCACTTGGAATAATAATGGCAGTTTGTAGACTGTAAATACTCAAAATAACCACGTACAGTGGGATGATGCATTGGCTGAGACTTAAGTTGGAAAAACTGGACTGCTGAAGAATTATCCTGATGAGAAGTGATTGATGGTGAATGGGAACTCTCGGGTAGAGGACAGACCCCATCATAAAGGGGTAGGCCTCATCATCCTGGGAGATAACTGGATGGACAGTCACATGCATGTCGTGCAAACAACCTCATGGCCCTCCAGCTCACCGACCAGCTCTGGGACAGAACTGAACCTTCCATCTGCAATACAGAGCACAGCCCTTCCTTAAATCTTAATTTCTTACCAGAAAGTTCCTCTCAATGCTCATGCTATGGGAAAGAATCCACGCAAAACATACCCAGGCCTTTATCTCTAAATCTGGAGCAATTTAAAGCAAGTCAGCGTTCCATTAACACTGATTTAAAAATTCTCAGGGTAAAATTGGCAGCTCCAGTGTAAAGGTGTTGCTTTACACAACACGGTCAAAAGTCATTTCAGCAGTGCCAAGAGTGTCCCTATGAAATACAGACCCCAGCTGGGAAGTGTGCCAGGTACAGGTCCTTACCTTCACAAATGATTAACCCTAAAGGAAGTGAAAGCACATGCAAAAAAAGAACAAGTGTGTCTCTAACGTGGTGGTATGAAAGGAGAGACAAACACTGGCAGAGTGCACCTTGTGCTTCATCAGGAATAGTATTCTCTAGAATATTGTATTGGAAAGATTTATTATAGATGAGTTACAGTGATTCATTTCTCTGAATTAATTACATTTCTGTTGACACGAAAACGTCATAACTCAAGAGGTTGTGCAATCCCTTGAATTACTTTCAAGAGCAAACTGAATTAAAGAATGGTCCCGGGAGGGGAGGCGGGGGACAAATACAGGAACGCGGAAGTGGGAGCTGGAGACACGGACACGGGGGGGTGGTAACACGCAGGGAGGGGGAGTGGTGACACGAGGTGGCGGTGCTGGTGGGCTAGCACGGAGACACCGGAGGGCTCAATGGCTCTAATGCTGTCGAGACACACAAAGGCTCGCCTCTCCGCTTAGGCGCTTACCCTGGAAACGGCCCCGGGAGGACTGACGGGCTGCTCCTGCCTGCCGGGCCTAAACGCCTTCGCTAAACCCCCCATAACGGCGTTCCCCCTGCGTGCCCGCTTAGCCCCCCCGCCGTCCCCAGCCCTCCCGCTCCTTTTCCTCGCCCCGGAAGCGGGCGGCACGGCGGAGGCGACGCCGATCTGACGTTCCGCGCTCTGGCCGCCGGCTCTACCAACAGCGGCGGAGGCGCGAAGAGACGGACGCGGCGGTTCCGTACGGGGCGAGAGAGCGCCGCCATGATGCCGTAACCAGAGCCGGTGCTGCCGCGCATGCGCAGAGCACCCACCTCAGGGGCGGCTGCTGCTCAGTGGGGGGGGGAATAATAATGTCCCCGTTACCCACCGCCCCTCCCAGCGCCCCAGCAGCCATCGGCGCCACCCAAGCGCAGCTCCAGCCCCCCCTCTTCCCACCCCCTCTTCCACTCACTGCCCGAGTCAGGCATCTCCCCTTAAAACCCAACTTCTGCAAAAAATTAAGCAAGCACCTCCTGAAGCGGGTTCACGGCTCGTTTTTATTGGAGTCCATCAGCTGATAGGTGTCAACCGGATTACACAATTGACCTTCACGTTTCACTCTCCTCATTGGCAGAATCTTGCCCCCTCTCCAAAATCAACTTACCAAAAAAAAACCCCACCCTCAGGCTAAATACCCCAGCATCACTATGTGAAGACTCCAATACAGTCCTAAAAGTTACTCCCCTCAATAGCCAACACACAGCCAGCCGCCCGCCCCCCAGATCTAGCCTCCCCACTTTCTACTCCCCCTTTCAGATTTCTTTACCTGTTTGGCTCATACCTTTTCACCAAGGTACCCAAATCGGGCATTCGGGAAAGAAGAGAGAGAGTACATACACTGACATCACTGACACAGATGACAAAACCAGGCTTTTATAGGCAGCACGTGACACAGCACAAATCAGATGCAGTGAGAGCAGGGGCTATGGCTGGGGGCTTGGGGGAAGAGGTACTACAGTTTCTTTCCTGACCCTGTGCGATACAGCTGGATTCTTCTTCACAGTCTTGAGCAAACCTCCTTCAGTGGAAATTCTGTTTTTTAAATAGTGTCCTGGTTTGGGCCAGAATAAAGGTAATTTTCTGTCCTGTACTTCTGCTTTCAGCTAAGTCTCTTGTAAGTAGCTGGACTTGCTGAAATTAACAGCAAGTTTCTCAGACAATGACTGCTTCTAGGACTGGTGACACTCGATGTTTATAGTTACAGCTAGAGGATTTCTTCCCCCCATCTCACTGCATCGAGTTGGTAGACTCCAAGAGATGAAGCGGTTACCTTCATTTGACCCATCTGAGCTGCAGGCCGCCTCTTTTGCCCAAAAGAACCTAAAGCCTCACTTTTAAGTACTCACCCTGCATGCCTGGAGCCGTAGATTTCAAAAGAAGTCGGGGCCTTCGCGCAGAGAAGGCAACAGAGGTGCTGGGTTTTGCAAACAGGTGGCAGGGCCGAGATAACCAAGGGTTCCAGCATTTCCACTCTTCTTAAAACCCCCTGGGGATTTGGCTTCCAGACCAGCATGGGTGGAACCTGGCAAACCTGCCTCTGAGACCATGGGAAGTTAGGAAGGCTGAGGAACAAAGGTAAATAATTCACCAGGTGCTATCTCGGTACTCATCCTCTTTGAACATCATGGTATTTATTAAGGTGTCTCTCCAGCACTTCAACCCCCAGCATCAGACACCCATCTACCTGCAGTTCTTGGAGGTACAGAATTACAGAACCACCTCCTCCTCCACCACCACCACCACCGCTGCTGCCGTCACCCCCCTCCCCTCCCNGGCCGCCATGAAAAAAAAAAAAAAGAGCTCCAATGGCGGAGGGTGTGTGTGTGAATGCACACACGAGGACAGAGACCGCTGCGGTCTCCAGCTGCGCCCACAGTGCAGGGCACATGCTCTGCCTCGGTGCACACTCCCACTCACCTTTGCGGTGTCACCGACTGCCCCGTCCCGCAGCCCCGCACTCACCCACAACATGGCCCGGGGGGGGGGGGCTGGGGCAGGAGGTTCGACCCTGTGAGCCGGGGCCCCACAGAAGCCACACCAGGGTGGTCAGACCCACTCTGCGATGCAATGACTAAGGTGAACAATCTACGGGGAGTAAATGGGTGTCCACGACTTAAATCATTTTGTCCTAAAGCATCAACTCTTGTCTCCAAAAATGATGGACCTGATGATCCCAGGAGTCCTTCGTACTATCTGGGACAACCAGTGCTGGTAGACCTACTGACAGCTGTGCAGGTCCTACTGGTACTAAAGACTCCTATGTGTATGCATGGGTAGCCACTGGTGCCCATGGCAGAAAACATAAAATTAACACCAGCTGGATAGTACCTTCTTTTTAACACTGGTTCTGGTGGAACCAGGTTTTCTTTTCTTTTCTCTTACAGGAAAGAAATCTACTGAGTACTGCAGAGGCCCACCACAAAGAGAAGACTTAGGCTGCTTTTGATTTTTTCAGTCACCTCTGTGGTTTTTAGTATTGTAATTTTTATAATATGTTTATATTATCACCATTCTCATTGTTTTGAACGAGCTGTCTCTTCTCCCTTAGTGTCAAGGGAGGAGGTGAAAACGCTGTGCATAATCCAGCATGGGACTTGATTCAGGGTTTTACATGAGTGTGGAATCATTCCGACTATGTACTGCTCTGCCTAGATCTGCTGAAGATGGTTTACTATTTTTTGCTATTCCTATTAACCTCTCCTTTGTGTTTAATATGACCAGGGCAACACGGCCTGTCCACCTGCCAAAAGCATGGATCCGTGATCTTTATAATGCCAGGATACAGTGGACTAAAATTTCAAGGGCTGAAGGAATGCATGAGGTAAAGAGGCCTATAAGGAAAGCCCTCCTCAGTGCCACCCTATTGATCTAAACATGTAAAACCAATATTCCAGCATTTGATACCCCCTATCAAGTATTGAGACCTAAATCGTTAGTTGCATCTGGAAACACATGGAATGTGGTGGGAAGGAACACATTTCTGACTAATACAGGGAGATGCTCTTGTGAGTACTATCCCTGGGATCCAACAACCTGAGTCACATTATAATATCAAGCAGTCCTCTCCAGGAGCTACACAGCCTCACTAGGAAAAATTTCTCCTAAGGCTTAGCTTGCTTGCTTGCTTGCTTCCTTCCTTCCTTCCTTCCTTCCTTTCTTTCTTTCTTCCTTTCTTCCTTCCTTCCTTCCTTTCTTCCTTCCTTTCTTCCTTCCTTTCTTCCTTTCTTCCTTCCTTTCTTCCTTTCTCTCTTTCCTTTCTTTCCTTTCTCTCTTTCTTTCTCTCTTTCTTTTCTCTCTTTCTTTCTTTCTTTTCTCTCTTTCTTTCTTTCTTTCTTCTTTCTTTTTCCTTTTTTTCTCTCTGCGATTGGAGTCCCATTACTTTTTTCTGTTTCTGCTAGGAACATGGAGAGCAGATTTATTGCCTTCCTCACTGCAGCAACCTTTCATTTATTTGGAGAGATGTCCTCCATCATATTCTCTCCTTTAGACTAAGTAATACAATTTGTTCTCTCCTCCAAACTAAATAAGACATTTCCTAATAGTAAAATACAAAACAAAACACTTTGCCTTTAAGTGTCTCAACTGAATAACAATACTGAAAAAAATTACACGAGGGTCTATTTTGAACTGGAAGTTCAGATATTTCAGCCAAGAAAATTTTGCAATTCAGTGGCTCAGACACCTTCAGTGCCCCACACAAAATTTCAGATGTTTCAATGCATCAAAAAAAATAAAAGGATGTGTCCACAAAACACGCTGGTGTCAACAGATCTATACCATCTTTCACAAAGATGTTTGCTATGAAAGCTTCTCTCAGCTTCATCACTTATCACTTTGGCCTAAACTGGACAAAGCTCTCGTGAACATGCTTAACTTCAAAAGCAGAACAGCCCCACCACAAAATCCAACTTAGAAGTGTTTTCTCAAAATCCTTTCTCCAGGGAGCAGATGGCTGCTGGCTGTAAATAATCCCTACACTGCGGAAGCCTCCACATCTCAGAACCAGACATGACCATCATTTGAGGAGCTATTTCCTTAAAAATCTCAACCTAAGCACCCTGAGTCAGCATGGCTCCACGGAGAAGCATGGCCTAGCAGAGCAGCAAGAGGAATAAGAAGAGCTGAGCCTTAATTTGAACTCTGTGGAGATAATGTTAATACGAATGCAGGCTGGAAAGGGGCATGGCCCAGTCCAGTGATGACATCTGGGAGGGCATTCATCCTCAAGAAAGAGACAAGTTTCCCTGAAGGGAATCAGGCTTGTCATGTTTTAGAGTGCCCAGGCAGTGCCCAGGGAGTGCAGAAGGGAGAGAGACTTTCAAGTGGGAAGAAAGAATCCAAGTGGGTTGAATGAGACAGCAGCAGCCAATGGCAAAGGCATCCCCAAGTCTGTAAAGATGCAGCTCGGCTGCCTAAGCGGGCAGGGCCTTCCCCAGCAGAACAGAACAGAACAGAACAGTCCCCACTGGGCTGGGCAGCAGCTGGGGCAGCCAAGGCTCTCAGGGACTGCTCACACCAGGCTCGGAGCAGCCAAGCGGCTCCTACCTGGGCAGGCAGCAGGCGACCTGTCCTGGGGAGTGATGTTCTTCTGCAGGGAGGAACCCAGGAGCAGCGGCAGCAGAGCCTCAGCCTCTCTCAGTGGCCATTTTGTACTGAGCGCCACGGGCAGGAGCGCTGTGATTGGTCCATGGGGGTCACCTGACCCATCAGAACACCCCTGGGACACATCGGGACCTGAGGGGGAACAGAAGAGCCACGGGTGAGCAGCAGGGAGAGCAAACACCTTTCACCGGGACACGGAAAGGACAAAGCAAAAATTATCTACTGCAGTGAACAATTATCCCAGTTTAAAACTAATGTATCCTCCTTGAACAACCTGTGGTTCAAGGCCGACTGATATTATTTCATATTCTTTGACATAAGAGAACATATCTATTTGTGACTGTACAACTGTAGTATTTTTTTAAGTTACTTCATTGAAGTGGTTGACCTTTTTATGTCGTACTCATGAGTACCTTTCTTACACAGTCACAGAAAATCTGACTGTAAGCCATTTCACATCAAAGTACCTCCTCTGAGGTCCCTTCCGTGGGGCTGCTGCCCCAGCTGAGCACCAAGCAGTGGCTGCTGCTGCACAGCCAGCAGAGCTGGCAAACTCCTCACCCTGTCATCCTGCTGCAGGAAAATGGGGCACCCCACTTCACCTGATACCAAGCTGCATAATGTTAGTAAAACTCAAGCAAGATGTGCCTGTGATTTCCAAGTTAAAACTGCAGAAAATCATCTGAAGCAAGAGCAGGGGCTATGGCTGAGGATTTTTGGGGAAAAGATACTACAGTTTCTTTCCTGTGCAATACTGCTGGGTTTTTTGTTTACAGTCTCAAGCAAACCTCCTTAAACAGAAATTATGTTTTTTAAACATAAAAGCAATCATGTTATCATAGCAATTATTTTAGCCAAAGCCATTAGTTTAGCAAAAAAAAACCGGTCAAAACAACTCATTTCAACAACCTAAACATTACATCTGCATGCTTTTGGAAGGTGTGCTCTTACCAAAAACACGTGCTTTAGTCAAATGCTATCGAATGTCTTAAGGCCAGGCTACCCGATGGTTTTTTTCCTATCTAACTGCATCAAGTTGGTAGACTCTAAGAGATGAAGCGGTTACCTTCATTTGACCCATCTGAGCTGCAGGCCTCCTCTTTCGTCACAAAGAACCCAAAGCCTCATTTTTAAGTATTCATCCTGCATACCTGGAGTTGTAGTTTTCAAAAGAAGTCGGGGACTTTGCGCAGAGAAGGCAACAGAGGTGATGGGTTTTGCAAACAGGTAACAGGTCTGAGATACTCCGGTTCCAGCGTTTCCATTCTTCTTAAAAACCCCTGGGGATTTGATTTCCAGACCAGCATGGGTGAAACTGGCAAACCTGCCTTTGAGATCACGTGAAGTTTAGCAAGACTAAGGAACAAAGGTAAATAACTCACCAGGTGCTACTCGGTACTCACCCTCTTTGAATACCATGACATTTATTGAGATGATTCTCTAGCACTGCAACCCCCGGCATCAGATATCCATCTGCGTGCAGTTCTCGCAAGTACGGATTTACAGAACCTCCCCCCACCCCTCCAAGCTCCGCGCAGCAAGCTCCTCGCCTCGGAGGAACCAGCGAGCAGGAGCAGACGATAGGACGGGGCTGCTCCCCTCCAACCCCGGAACCCCCCGCCGGCCCCGGGACAGCGCTCTGGAACCTGAGCGTAAAGGCCCTACTCACCGTGCCCGCTGCTTCTGCCCTCCTCCTCGCCCTGGAAGCGGGAGCCGCGGCGGAGCGACCCCAGCCCGCCGTCCGGGCTGTGGTTCCGCGCTCTGCCCGGCGGCTCCCCTAACAGACGTAGAGGCGGCTCAGTACAGGGCGACATTTGAACCGCGCGGCGCCTCCGTGACTCCGGAAGCACCGCTGCGTCATGTCGCGCGGCTGCCCCACTTCCCCGTATCCCGGATGGGTGACTTCATCTGGCGCTGCTGCGCATGCGCAAATGCATAATGCCCGCACTGCGGCACCGCGCTGCCATACGAACTCTTCGCCACCGCGCAGCGCACGGTGAACGGAGCACGCAGACGTCCAGACGTCCGGGAAAGACGGGAGCATCGAACGTGGTTCGGGACAGGAAATTACTCTAATTCTGTCGAGCTACACACATATTAACTTTTCTACTTACACATCTCCAATCTCCGGTTCACTTCTCAACTTCTCCGCCCTTCTCCTTTTTGTACCCACGCAGACAGCGGGGCAGCGCTGCTTTTCATTATTTGTATTTATTACCGCCATGAGTGCTACTGGCATCGGGCGAGAAATCGGTACTGTAGCTCAGTCTGCGCGTGCGCACTGGCACGCCGTTATTCCGGGTTTAGTACACGGGTGTTACGGATCCGAGAGCCAGAGAATGGATACGCACGCGCACCTCCCCGGCCGCCCAGCGCTGTTCCCCCGGCTTGGCCTCGCCTGGCGTTAGTGCGCATGCGTTAAACATGACTGCCAACACTTGGGCTGCGAGCCGCAGAATCGATTTTTCGCCACCGGCCAGCGTACGGAGCCCCGTTAAAAAAAGTAAATAGGAAAATAAAATTAAAGCGCGCGGTAGCACCCGGTTTATTTTTGTTTCTTCTCTAGACATTAGACTCAGTGGCACTGCGCTGCAGTTGACCACCCGCTCGTCTAGCACGCGCAGGAACGGCTCACAGCGAACAGCACCGGCGGGACGGGGGCAACGGGCTGGGGCAAAGGGACAAGTCCGAGGAACCCCGGGCAAATACACAAACGCGGCCGAGGTGGAACCACTGGCGGGGAAGCTGCAGCAGGGCTGGAGGACTGACATGATATAGAGAAAGCGGTCGGAGAAGTGACGGGCCCATTCCCGTCTTCCCTCGTCGCACTATTCACTGCGCATGCGCTCCCAAACCAGGCGCAGCGCGACGTCTCGAGTGGTCCGGTCTGCGTGGGTCACAGGAGCTCCGAGCTTCTCTGGGTGCTGTCAGCATCACAGCTTTTAATTTGGCCCAGGACGACATGATGCAGCACTCAGCGCTGCAGCTTATTCCCCTCAGCGCGCTGCCGTGCACTCCTGGAGCTTCCCTCACTGGGGATATCTGTGCTCAGCCCTGCGCATCGAGTACAGCGAAAACAGCGGCAACCGGGAACCACCCCCAGCCCGGGAGAGAACGTGATGCAGGCACAGGACAGCACCAGCAGACAAGACAAACACACGCTTGCACAGATACTTCCATGAACACACAAATGCTTTGTGCTGACACAATCACCCTTGCGTGGACCCACCAGGGCTTGCACGGATGAGTATCTCTCAGCACAGGTACACGCACTCCGACAAATCCTGTCTGCTGCCAGCCTCGGCCATACTATACCTAGGGAGTGTCTACTGTACCTAGGGAGTGTCTGGAGTGCCAGGCAGAGCTCGTCAGGACCGGCAGCACTCTCCTCACTAGTCCACTCAGACCTTCTGCTACTCACTGGTTCCACCCCAGCATTCACCTGTCACTCCTTCATTCACACTGGAGCTTACCAAGGCAGAAAGGACAACCAAGTGAAAATTCACTTGCACTGAATTTGTACACGAAATGCAGCTACAGGAAAAAAAAATTTAAAAAAAAAATCAGCCATTCATTAGGCTATCAGAGCTCACACTTAAAACTAAATGTATTGAGTGCACATGAAATACTGTCTGCTTCTCTGTTTGATGTTTTATTAGGATATACCAACTAACTCTGAAAGGATTAAACACAACTTTTACTATAAACCTGAATTAATTTTCTTCAGAAATGAGTTGTAATCATTTTCACATCGGCCTTGACCTTCACTTTTTAAATTAATGTGGCAGAGCTGTATTTCAGCTAATTACTGCAATGATACTTATGTGTGTTGGTACCAAATATCCAATGCCTAAGGTTACCAGAATGAGCATAGAAATGTGCTATCTCCTTAGCATTCCATTTTTTTCTTTTTGAGTCTTGCAGACAACAGGCTATCCAATGTAACACTAGCAAAGTCTCATAATTATGCGAATGTGTTTCAGTTGTTAAGGCATATCCTCTCTTCCACAAGTTAGTTTTACATCCTGTAACAATAAACTAAAGTATTTCAACATACTGCACTCATTGCAGATACACTATTACTGTTGTAATTAAAAAAGCTAACAAATATTTATAGCAAATACAATTTCATTACATGTATCACAATTTACTGTACCGCCATTCATATAAAGCACTTAAATCCAAAATGGTCAGAAATACTCTTAAATTTCTGCATAAGAATTTACAGAGATTAGTAAAGATATGCCACAGACTACACCTCTCTAAGTTCTCAAGGGTTAAGTTCTGGTAGATATCCATGTCTAAATAAAATGGACAATACCAGTGGAGATGAATACCTCTATTGTCTTTATTTATAAAGAAGTGACAACACTAGAAAACACATTGATAACCAGTGCTTTGAACAGTGAGTGATCTAAAAAAGTCTGATTAAACAGAACAACCTTAGATCTTTATCAAGTTGTGTATCTGCCACGAATGATGAAATGCAAGTTTATACCTGCAATATTCCACAAAATATCAAATATAATCTCCGATTTCCAAATTGGTACATAAAAAAGCCACCACTAAATTAGAAGACCACTGCAAGTTCTTATTGCTTTTTGAGTTAAATAATAATCTTCAAATAAATGAAAACCCAAAAAAGCTCTACAGTATCTTGCCCCTGTTCATTTACTAACACTGGATCAACAACAATCTGTTGTATGATGTATGATGTGTCAACTGAGGCATTTAAAAAACCCCAAACAAAACCTATTTAAGTACATGGACATCCCCACCCTCCCTTCCCACCCTCACACTGAAACCTACTTTACCCACTTAGTGCCAGTAGAAGAGGAAAACTCAAAAGACAAAATCAGAAAGCTGACTACAATAAGAAGGAAATATAAAGGGAAATATAGCTTCCTTGAATGTTCAAAATCTGGTATCTTCCTAAACAAAGCACATCATCCTCATAATTTTAAAAAGGGAAGTTACTTTATGCATATCAAATCCTCACACGTGCTGAGTAGTTCTCAAATCCAGAGTTCCACTGTGCAGCAGCTGATTTTGAATTCAACAATGCTTAAAAAATTACAGTAATATTCAATGCGCTTTTACTAAGGGGAAAAAAAGCATGTTGATGACATTCTTGCCAGATCAGCATTTCTGCAGCAATTCCATTTGTTTTTTGCAGCATGAAAGTTCTACCAGCATCAGTCTTCAGAGTCATCCTCAGAAGCTGTTGGAACAACACAGTATAATCAGGAACCTTGACAAGGGACTGTAAAATTAAAGCACTTCACAATGAGTAGTGGAAACCAAGGTAATTTTATACTGAAGAGC
Source organism: Florisuga fusca (assembly GCA_038090715.1). Classification (NCBI taxonomy): domain Eukaryota; kingdom Metazoa; phylum Chordata; class Aves; order Apodiformes; family Trochilidae; genus Florisuga; species Florisuga fusca. The sequence goes on from JAAWXA010000020.1 coordinate 62,191, forward strand.
AGACTGTAATACCCAGCCAAAACCCATGTAATTACATAGCTTAATTTTGAAATGCATCTTGTGTCTGAAACGTAAATTCTTTTCAAATTGAAACTCCAGTGTCCTCCTGCTGTTCTTCCTCAAAATAAAAGGAAGAAAAATTAATTATGCCAGAGATTCAACTTCCACGCAGCTTTTACAGTGGATAGTTCCAACAGTAGTCAGAGGAGAATACACTCAATCCATGACAGCAGCACCCAACAAAAGGGAAATTACTCAAAATGTTAACAATTTGGATACTGAAGTATCTGGAAAGGTTCTGCAGTCTAAACAGACAGAAAGACCAAAGGAAAAAAAAAAAGTGTTTTGCTCAATGCAATTAAGTCAGGCCTAATTAAAATCAGCTCCTCTATAAACCCCACATATGTATAGGATTTTGTGTTGCAAAGTGAATTCAAAGACAAATTTGCACTCAAACTATGATTTAAAAAGTCAATACACACACCTGCAATATGTTTGTAAAGCATTATCTTGACTAAGAAATTTTTTCTGTCCCCTCAAGCAAACTCTGCAGTCCAAGAAGTCATTACAATCAAGTAACTTGTTCTACCTCTGAACACAGAGGTCTGTTTCCTCACTTCTGCAGTTCTTAGAAATGTAACTACAGTAGCATCAATAATAAACTTAGAATTCAGCATCCCACATCTGCATGTTAGATAAAGCATGAATTAAATGCACATCAAATTACTGTGTACAATAGCACTCATGAAGATTCTTTTTTATTTTAAACAGGATGCATGGAACTTCGGAAGAAATCCTGACTCAAGTCCACCACTGCGTGGTCTAAATGCAGAAATAATCAGCTGCTTCTTGAACTAGAACTTACACACACAGACACAACATTTCTTATTGTGCTCCAAATGCACACATTCTATGCATTGAAAATTCTTATACAAACTTTGAATGTTAACAGAGATTCACAGGCACGCTAGGGAAAAAAGGTAGATCCATTACCCTTTTATGGTCTATTCATTATATCCAGAAACGATACTTAGATTCAGCATACATTTACCAGAAGTTAGCATATAGTTTTTAATTTAAGCACACTAAAGAAGCCATTAGGTGAGAAGTAGGCTAGTCCTTTGCCAAAATTGACAACTGTTAAATTTCATTCTTGAGGTTCACAAGGAGTCTCCAAGTCTACACAAGGAGTGTAGACAACCATTCAACCAGTGAAGACAGAAGAGGAAATGGCAAGAAAAGTACAGTCATTTAAGAGCAATGAAATTCAACTTCAAGCATTTCTTTTCTACCAGGCCTCTCATCTAAAATGCTACCACCTCAAGGTCAGCACCAATTCCATACATGCTACCAGAATTGCAATAACCAAACTGTAATTAATGACAAATCTTATTATCACTTGTAGAAAACACTTCCATGGTCCAAACAACTCTATGCCTGTTGGGAAATTCATCATGGACAATTAAAAACAGTTCTCTCTCAGAATAATTCTACTGATAACGGAAAAAGCACTGCTGGATAAAGTCAGATTTTCAGCAATTAGGTTTGGTATTATGAATCTTGGCAAGGAGGATTGTACTCATTTAACTCTTGAGTTGACCTAATGGGAGGGAAGGGGAAGAGGGGCAGCACCTACTTTCAATATCTTCCATATGTGCCTGAAGAGTTCTTGCAAGGTTAATAAACTAGAAACAAGGCAGAGAGAAAGTAGTTTAAAAGTTGCAAAGTTATCTGCAGAAATTTGCAACAAGTTAGCAAAGTTTTCTTCATTTTTTATATCCCAAAGTTTAATCCCAGAAGTTGTTTATCCTAACCCATTTCCCCAACTTATAAAAATCAATGCAAATTTAAATTCCCACACATTAGACTTCAAATGGTTGAGATTTCACTCGATGTCAAATGTTTCTAATAGCAATTAGTAGAATTATTTTCATGTTCTACAGTCTGTAAAACATCAATTTTGAAAGTAGCACACATAATCAGGTGCCAGTTTTCACTAAACTGTTCCTACATAATAATAAAAACATCTGTAAGGACTGCATTAGCTAGATACACTTCCCTATTAATGTGGCAAAACAGAGCCCTCTGACGGAGGTTAATGAAAAATGCATAAATACACTTAAGAGTTTAACTGTAAATAAAAAGTTGAAGAGCAGGATTACAGTTGCACAATGGTGGTAATGTTAGAAGTATACGCTATCAAAACCCAAAGCCACAATCCCCAAGAATACAAATTCCTTAGGCAACTTTCAAAGTCTCAGCCAATTGTTTTTTTCCTGTCAGTTAGAATCTACACCACTGTTTCAGTGATAGTCCAGACACTGAGACACAGCATATATAAGAATATAATGCTAGTTTCCATTGCTCAGCTGTATGCTCAGTATCCAACATGCACTGGTGCTCTGGCTGGTTTAAAATGCAGCATCATACACTGCATTTCAATGCTGCTTCTGAAGAAAAGTCCATAAAAATGTCTTATTTCTGCAATGTCTGTAAATATTTTTTATGTATCTACAATTTTAGCAGCGAAAAATTGACATTTTGTTTCTGGATCATGGACTACAAAGCTCGCCATTCTGTGTACAGAGAAGAGAATCACCACTCTAATGTAGTAAGAGAATAGAGCACAATCATGCCTCTACCCCAAAGGCCTAGTACTAGCTAGCAACCACTCCAGTAAGCACTGAACAACCTTGATGTTCTCAATTCTTTATACGTAATTAAAAAAACCCCACATCTTTTCAGAAGTTCAGTTTTCAAAGAGCACCGATTCATTCTGTAGTGTTAAATCAATCATACAGCATTTCTGAATGAATCAATATGCAGGAGTAACTCTGTGTGATAATCTCTTACTGGTATAATGTGTACCTAGTGCATTTCTAAGCCACAGTATTTAAATTACAAGAATCCAGTCAAATACAACTAACAAGAGCTTTGACTAAACGCCAGAAAACCATACTAGTAGTAGCTAGTCAGTTTCAGGATGCAATATACAAAGTATGTATTTAGGTGAGAAACAGCAGACAAACACTGCAAGGTCTAGACCTCTGCAGTGTAGACAGGCATCATGAGAAAAATTCACCAAGTGAAACAGTCCAACATTCTTAAATGCATGTTTTGTAAAAAGGGATGCTCACCTTTCGGTTTTGCATAAATTCAGAATGCACATGTAAAACAATGAATTACCAACAACTCTGACAAACATTGTTTTGCAACACAGTAACTGCAATAAAGCAACACCCTGAGTCTCACACTAAACACTGTGTTACTGCATTGCCAAACCCATGCCATTTTAGACCTAAACTTGTTAAATAAGCATGCTTCTTGCCTATGTAGCACCTAGGACGCTGAAGTTAACAGTCTAGTTGCAAGTAGTCTGTACACGCAATTTGTGCCAAAAAACAACTGTATACTTACTCTGACACGTGTGCTGGTCTCACTTGCAGTTCCCAACATATCAGAAAAGCGCTGCTCACATAAGTGTAACAACACTACAAGGTAGAGACCAGAGCTGATAAATTCATAGTCTGCCTTATAAGAGATCAAAAGAAACATTTAGGTCAGTGATATGTCTGCATATACAATTCAAGAAGTAGAACAAGAATTAAATTTTACTAGAAACATTCTATGTAACACTAAACAATTTTAAGTACTGAAAAACTATTCATACTTCCAGATCTTCCCACCTACACCAGATCTAACACGTTATCCTTGAAAACAAACAGAAGAAGTTCTACAAAAAAAAACAAAACAAATCTCAGTCAGCATGATCAGGAAGGAATCTGAAAAATCAAGTGTCTTACACCGCTCTGGGAAATAAAATAAAAAACTTCGCCAGTTTCTTGTCAGTGGTTTCAATGCTTTACAGGTAATAAAATAAAGGGAAATACTTTAACAACTTTTAACAATGTTTTAAGTATTTTGAGGAATTACTTTCCTTTTTTAAGATACAGAAAAAGTTTCCAAATGCTACTCCTGAACTTAAAAGTCAATTTTAGAATAAGTTTCAAAGCTCTTACTTGCACCAAAGCACAAAAACAGTAACCAACAATCAGTAGTGCTAAAATACAAGATGATGGCACTCTCAAGACTTTTCAGAGTCTAGCAAAACTGACAGGAACTAGCGCACTAGGATAAAAGCTTACTCTAAATAATAAGAAAATAAAAGGTTGATGTTTGTCCCTAAAGCTGGTGTCACTGTGAATGTTCTTTCAGCTTCTGAGGTAGGCAAATTTTATGAGTCTTTCTATAATCGCAGGATACAACCCAGAGAATAAGGAAAATCCTATGAATCAAGTTCATTAAAATAACACCAGCTTTTTGTTACACAATCCAGTAGTTTTAATATAATGTATTTTATACAACAAGAGTAATGCTAATGGGCCTTTAATTATTTTTAAATTAGGAAAGGACTTGAAGGAGCAGAAGAGGAAGCTGCTAGAGAGGTTAATTTCTAACCACTCCAATTAAAAGAAGTTTTTAATGGTATGTTTAAAATAACTGCTCAACTGGGTTAAAAACAGCCAGAAGCAAAGACAAAGCATGACTTAATGAGAAATTGAATCTAATCATACTAATACTCCCACAGCACCTATGTGGCAAGACACTGGACGGCAAAGTTGGATAACAGATCTGCAACCAAGGATGAGATATATTACACTCACTGAAAGCTCAGCTATAGGAAGCACAGCAGAAAGAGAGAATTTGTCTGAATACTGAGGAGAAAAATCTGCTCCATGCTGACATCACTTTATGTACATAACAGTCCTTCTGAAAAGATGCATTTTCCTTCTCTAACGGAGAACACCCTCCTAGCACTAAACCAACACTTACCACATTGCCAGAAATACTAACTTGTTCATTTGCATGTGCCCTATACAGTTCATGAATGTCAAAGTCTTCCAGATTCAGATTCAACTTCTCCTTGCACAGTTCACAAGTTGTTACTGCTTCCAAAGAAGAACCTGGTGGAGAGGGGCAGGGGGAAAGTCAGTGTCAAGTTGCAACATGCACCTAGGATGCAACTATACAAGCATTAAGAACTGTAATTCTTACCTTTATTTTGCAGAGCAAGGTTAGAAGAAACAAAAGCTCCTAATACTAACGTAGTGACTATCTGCTACTGTCAGAATTTAAATGCTTCAGAATATTTCTTCTCTATCCATCTACAGGTATTTTGCCTCACAGTCATTCTGAACGTCTTATGCAAAGTCTGGCATAAAATAATTGCATGGGCTGTTTAAATTTTACAGTGCACTCCAAGTACACACAAACCTAACTATAGAATCAGATAATCACATAATAATAAATACACTGGAATAGCTTTAAGTTATCATAATAGTAATACTTTGTCTTAAATATTTAAAAGAAGCTGCTCCATAAGAAACAAGATGAATAAAGCACTTTTATAGTGGACTTATGTCTTGTATAGTTTAGTACTTCAATTTATTTTTCCCACAGGCTGAGGCTTCTAGTACATCCCTATTCTGATGTGGATCCTCTGACACTGAGTAAACGAAGGAAACAGATGATAGAATCTTCCTTTGGCAAAGAGTATTCCAACAACACCATGTCTTCTACCAAGCCACCTTTGAGACTTAAAAAATTATACAGATAACTTATAAACTGGTCATCCCATTTGTCACAAATACATTTGTACAGTGTGCAATTTCTGAAGTGTTTCAACTGCCCTGAGTTAGTATCTTATGGTTTTATAGATTTATTTTTTTAAAGTATAGTTACAATAGAAAAACATTTTTGATTTCTTACCACTCAGAGTCTTAAAAACTAGAACCAGATACATGAGGAAGGGTGGGGAACAAACTCACCTCAAGTGGCAGAGTAGCTCTGAAATTACACTTCTGCAGTGTTCTATTTTGTCTAGTATCTGAGTAGACAATCCCAAAAATCTAATTCTCTGAATGACAAGTACATTTCTTGGAGCTACTCGCATGAAAAGCTGCAGAGATACACAAACAGCCTAGAAGCACAGCACTGTCGTTTGTCCCCAGCCGCTCGTTTTTCAAATAAATAACTTAATATCAGTAAGAGTAATCCTTCTGATCATCCTACCAATGTAACTGGAAGTCTCCCTCAGTCTAAATCTGCTTTACCTGAATTAATCTTGGACTGCAACCATTTTTTCATGCACTCCTGGTGAACATACTGCAGACTTCCAGTGCATTTGCACGGCTCTATTAAAAGGTTGTCTGAACTTGCAGAGGACATCTGACAGATTCTGCATAAGTCACCCTCTTCATCTTCAGAATCTTCTAAAAGCAGGCTGAGTAAGAAGGAATATCAACAAAAGTTGTGACACACTTCATGTAAGAGTTTTTATAAAGACAATTCCATTCATCAAATTGTCCTCAATCCTAGGAGGATTAAAACATATTTCTCTGAAGATAAAAGTGAGAATACAGATGACAGAGAACTGACTTGCCACCTTCTCTGAGGCAAAGCCTCCTTTTAACATCATGGCTACAGAAAACGCTAAAACCCCTCATGTTATGTCTGGCACATTATCACAAAAGAAAATACTACATTACCTCTCTTTAATTTTCTGCAGTCTTTCTGGATCTCTTGAAGGTGGTATTCTAGACTTGCCACTTTCTTGTTCATCAGACTGACTCCAGCCAGAGGGAATAATATCTACAGTTATCATAAGATTGTCAGACATACTGCTTCCTAATGTTGGAGGCACTGCAAAGCGAAAGAGAGAACCAGGCAGAATTCCAGAACTTCTCCTACTGTGGGCTGAATCTGATGGGGAGGCAGTAGCTGTAGGAATACCAGATACTGCAGATGTTGGTGGTCTGCTAACAGAAGCCCGACGAGGGCCATCTGATGCTTCAAGAGATGTCTCCTCACCTGACTCTCTTCTTCTGAAGACATGTTGTGATCTAGCAGTTGTATCAGAGGTAGAGATCCTTGCAGATTCATCTCTTCCTTCTCTTCTTCTTCTGGAAAACAGTGGTGTACATCTGTTCCTCAAAGATGATGATAACCAGGATCCTGTGCTCCTACTTTCAGAGTCTGGTCTGTAACTTTCTCCATCTGATTCAGAGTTATGATTGTGTGAAACTCCTGATAAACCCCATCTTCGTCTAAGAAAACTAAATCCCTGAGAAGCTTCAGATGTCTGAAGTCCTGGAACTGCTGGATTCACAGCTCCATTACTGCTTGACAGAGAAGCTTGAACTCTTGGGACCACTATTGACTCTTCAGAGCCTAATGTTCTTGTATGCAATGAGTCTTGGCTAGATCTTCGAGAGAAAAACGTAGAAGACATACTAGAGGCTAAGCGAGACAGCAGCTGTCTAGTTGTACGCCTCCCTTCAGTGTCAGCTGCAGGCTCATTCAGTGACCTTTGAGAAGAAAAAACTCTTTCAGAACTACTAGAGGAAGGAGTTTCATCCCTAGTAAGAGAACATGCCGCCTGCACACTCCTCTGGGGAGATTCCAATTCATTTCTCCTTTGTCTTGAAGGATAACTGCACCTCGAAGAGCTCATGTTAGAGTCTCTGTTGAAAAAAGTTGGCTGATGGTCAGAAGGCAACTGGCGGTTCACAGACGCATTCAGCCTCAAAGTGCTTAACGAGTTCTCTTTTGGTCTTGCTCCCTCTGCATATGAAGAGGCAGGCCTGTCTTGAAGATCTGTTGCAGAAAAGCAGAGGAAAAGTACTATGACAAAATATGCTCCAATTGTTACATTTTGGATGTATAACTCTTATGTGTACAAGCAGAAGTTCAGGATTTTGTCACCCTTACTCCAAATCGTTTCAAATTTGGTACAGACATAGCTTGTCAGAGAAATATAATCTGGAGCAATATTAAGTTTAAATTCTGCTAACAGAACTCTGAAGTTACACTGAAATCTAGACTGGTTTCAGTCTAGATTATCCTTTTGGAGCCTAACACACCAAAATCTTCAGATTATCAAGGTATCACTTGCTTCCTTACATGCAAATATGAAATTTTTGACCATGTGTGAGAAGTCACATAAGAACAGCATCTCAAGAAAAAAAAGCAAACTACATACAGTACTGTTCATAACTTAAAGGTCCATTCTGCCACTAGGCAGAGAAAGACAGGTTAATCCAAATTTCAGCAATGTAGCAGACATCACAGGACCCAAACCAAATGCATGGATAAAGACATATAATGTCTTAAGCTAAGGCCTCAGAAGTAAAGACAATTTAAAGAAACAGTAGTAACATCATCTGTTCTCCCAATTACTTTTATTACCTATAGTCAATTAGATCACTACATGATTGTGTCCTCCCCTGCTTTTTAAGTGCTTTTTAAGTGCATGTTTGATCACCCAATGCTTCCAAGTGGTCTGCAGAACCCCAGAAGCAATTCTGCCCTTCTCCTCTGCTATGGTAAGACCCCACCTGGTGCACGGCATCCAGCTCTGGAGTCCTCAGTACAAGACAGACAGGGACCTGTTAAGAGTAGGTCCAGAGACTACGGACATGAAAATCATACAAGGGCTAGAACACCTCTTGTACGAGGAAAGGCTGTTTAGAAAGGAGTAGATCCACAGACACCTCACAGTGGCCTTTCAAAAGTTAAAAGAGGGCTTATAAAAAAGATAGGGACAAGGACAGACTTTAACAGAGCATGTAGCAATAGGGCAAGTTTTAAACTAAAAGAGGGGAGATTCAGACACAGGAAGAAATTTTTCACCGTGAGGGCAGCAAAGCACTAGAACAAGTTGCTGGAGAAATGGTAGATGCCTTATCCCTGGAACATTCCAGTCAGGTTGGACTGGGCTCTGAGCAACCTGATCTAGTTACACATTTCCCTGCTCACTGCAGAGGGTTGGACCAGATGACCTTTAAAGGTCCTTTCCAACCCAAAATATTCTATGACTCTCAGAAGTGTATTTTCTGTATATACTGTGTAAGTACCGCAACACATTGAGAAGAATTCTACTGCAGCTGAACTGCAGTTAATATTACAAGCACCTGAGGAGGATAGTATCAGTTAGTCTCCTTCCTCAAATGACTAGATCTGAGGGTGGCAGAGAAAAGGAAGCAGCTGAAGCCCTCTCCCCTCATAAGGGAAACTTTTTCAATATTTTAACAACACATATTAAAGAGATCAAGATAGGAGACAGAAGCTTTCTCTAGGTATTCTGGAATTGAAAGCTTTCACATTTGTAGTTTTGGTGGGGTCTTGTTGTTTGGTCTTGGTTTTGAGGGCTTGGTGGAGTTTTTGGTGGTTTTTTTCTTAATGGTTTCTGCATTACAGTCACTATTATGGAAGCTGAGCTTTAGCCAGTGTAACTAAACAAACATCTTCACGGCTGCCAAGCATCTGCCATATGATTTTAATCACACAGCGGGGAACACAGTTGGGAGTTAATTTTATATCACTCAACAGTGGCACTACTGATAGAAATCATGTTAAGAATTAGATTGAGAAGAAAGCAGGCTCACTGACTGTTCACAGTAAGTGGCAAACACTGACACCATTTTATGACTGTATCTACAAGCTAGACCATGCATACATCCTTTGATAGTTTAGCCAACACATGGGAAGTGGCCAGCCAACTTCATTTAAAAGAATACCATAAAATTAATAGATCTTCTGGCTTTGTGCTTCGAAGAAAATATTAAAAGAACATGTGAAGAAACCAACAGGCACACATCCTATGGGTTTACAAGCTTTAAGTTGTACAATACATACGTGCTGAAGATGAAAAGTCACTATTTCTGTAGCTGTGATCCACCAAGTTATTAACAGACAGATCCGTTCTTCTTTCTAACTCTCTTCGCTCTCTCATCAGCTCAGTTCCAAGGGAGCCAAGCATCACTGATGAAGATCTAGGAATCCTACTGTACCTCCAAGAAGAATCTATGAAGAAAAATGTAAATAATTCCCCTGGTATCGTAGTAGTTTTAAAATCCATTAAAGCTGGTGCTTATGCATGCATTCTGGTTATACCATATCAAGGATAAGTCTCACGATACTAATAAGCCAATGAAGTGGAAAGATGACAACATAAAGCCAAAGATAAGCAGCACTGTGCTGATGCTGGCACTTATTTAATCTTGCAGGGAGTTAAGTTCTGAAAGCTAACCCAGAAAAAAAGTAATAATACTTTTCTGAAGAATCAGACTCAGTAACACTCATACAAGACAGGAGGAGGAAGAGAAATAGCATCTTGCTTTCTAATGATAGCTAATTATTAAAAAGGCTTCACAATATGGCTAAACAGCACTTTGAGACTTAGTAAACACTGCCATTCTAATGATGCTTCTTAAAGGCTCCTATAATTCATTTACCAGAAACACAGTTAAAACTTAAATGCAGCTTAGACATTTCTTTAAGATCAGTGACGAATACTGCTCTTGCTCATACTGCACAGTAAAACACTTCAGTTTGAAAAGGGATCTTGTTTTTTGCTAACAGCTCCAACAACTACATAGGGAACTGTACATACTTTGTCTGTGAACAAAATTCTTGTTCCAAAAAGTGTTCTTCAGTGGTTCTGAAAAATCCACCTTGATTCTGTCTTACTGCTAACTTATAAATTCATATTTAAGCATTCATTGGTCAGCAGTGTGATGAGCAACCAGCCTAGAAATTAAAAGACAGATATTTCTACAACATAATGAGAAATGTTAACGGTGGTAATTTTATTAACACAGTAAGAAAGCATGAGGAATACTGGGGTTTTGAGCAAGAATTTAACAACTTTTATTTGGATGGTGTATGTATGGTTCCTTAAGGGGACAGAAAAAAAACACCGATCCATATTCCTAAGGGTAATCTGTATAGAGCTGTCTGTTTCAAAATATCGTAGAAATAAGTTCTATATAGGGTTTTGATCATTATTTCCTGACCTTTAGACTTAGCATACTGCTTACCTTATATCTATCCAAGTATCACATATTTATTTGTACTTTAATGAAAATCTCATTTTCTCCTGAAAGTGCTCCTAGTACAGAATGCTTATTCTTCCCTGGCCTGTTAGGAACAAATTCTTTGCTGTGAGTGTGGTGAGTCCCTGGCCCAGTCTGCCCAGACAAGCTCTGTCTGCCCCATCCCTGGCAGTGTCTCAGGTCAGGTTGGATGGGGCCTGGAGCAACCTGGGCTGGTGGGAGATGTCCCTGCACATGGCAGATGGGTTGGAAGTAAGTGACCTTTAAGGTCCCTTCTGACCCAAACCATTCTACTGTTCTATGATTTTATAAAGTGAGTTTAGGCCCTGCTAAAAAAGAACTCTCTCTTCCCTCACCCCTAACAACAATACTCTAACCAGCCATGACAGTATGCTTCTTGAAACACAGAGCTAAAGTAGATTTTCTATCTGCTGTTCCTGGCACACATGGGTTTGCGCACAATTTGACACATGAAGTAACAGCAGCTCCACTCATTCCTTCCTTGAAATATTAACCAACTAAGACATACCAGAGCCATGAAGTTCAGCTTCACTGCAAATGGAATAGGTACAGGTAATAATGAGTACAATTGGATTTTCAAGAAACCATGTTAACAGCATTCTCTGTACACTAGATACTGCTATGAGTATGAACATACTCTTCTGGTAGGCATAGGTTTTAATATTTAATAATAATAAAAGCATAGCATTTCAAAGCAAGTCTTTAACAACTTGATCTTACTACTCCGACAATGTTCATGCAACTCAGCTCTAGTAAGCAACATCTCACCTGAAAAGGGAGTCAAGCTGTTACTTCTCACAGAAGAGGCAGAAGTACAAGATAGCTTAGGTCTCTTGGAGTCACTATCTCGCTGCTGGCTATGCAGTCTTGAATATGCTCCCTGAATTCTCTCAGACTCACCATAACACCCAGATGTAAAATGAGAAGACGATGACGTAGACTGAAACAACATTTTTATATTGCAGACACATTATTTCAGATGTGCTTACACTGAACAGAAGTGTACATCATGTAAGAGTCATAAAAACTGTGAAGAATAACTTTAAGATGCAAAGCCTTTTTATTTAAAAAATAAAGCAGGATTTATGTTTGTGTTCTTGATCATTCCCAGTTTTACTCAAGACAGTTCTACCAACAAAAGCCAGTTTCTATAACAATCAGCATTTTTTCCTTTATTGACAGATGAGGCTTACAGGGGAAAAAGATATTCCTTACTTATAATATGCTATAAGCATGTCAAATACGGCTTTACAGATCTCCTGGGAAATAGAATTTTGCTGTCCAGAAATGACACACACTGATCAGCTTCCTTATTTTATTTAAAACTTTAACTAATCCAGCTATTTTTTCCAATCTAAAATACATTAAACTAAGGAATCAGCTGTTTCTTCTAGCAAACTGTTTAGATAAGATATTTTGATTACATTAAGCTCAAGTGCAACTAAAACAGTTTGGAGTAAAGAATGGCTACGAAACAATTTTTGCAGTGTACAGCACTGAAATAAAACAGTTTTCAGAAACTAGTATTAAAAAAATAGAAAAAAAAGGGATAGCCTATAAAGCTGTTAGCCTGGTTACCTGCAGCCAAGGCATCCAATTTCCACTTAAAAAGTTTTGCATTTATTATTTTGACACAAAAAACTTGACCTCAGTCAAAAAGTTCAGCTCAGCTGTTGTCCTCCCATGAAGTATCTAAAACAAAGATCCTTACAGATAAACCAAATCAGAGTAGATGTTACAGTTCTGGTTTTGGGTTTTTTTGTTGTTGTGCTTTTTTACTAAGCTTATGCCACTACTTTTTTAGTCTTTAAAAATAAATAATGTTTCTCTTATCCCATCATAAAAGACAAATGGGGAAACACAAGCTAGCACCACAAACTGAGTACAAAGCAAGGTTAACCTCCCTCATGAATCACCTGTTTTAATTTGCTATTTAGCAAATGGTCACTTGCAGTAGAACTTAAGAGAAAAATTAACCTTGATGCAGAAAAAACCCAGTACTAGACTTAACTAGATCTGTAGGCCACTTACAACCACAGACCCTATCTGCATTTCAACTCCATTTGGACATCTACCATGACTTCCCCCGAAGGCCAGCACTGCCACTCTAGTTCCTCCCTCCCCTCCACTTCCCTCCAAGCATCTTCACCTTTAAGTCACAATAAGAAAACAAACACCTGTTTAAGGTGCAGCACTCTCAAGTACCAAAACATCTTTCAGCTTGCCATGGATCAGAATTTTCACACGTGCACTACCTTCCTGCCAAGCAACTCCACAGATTAATGCTTTTCCCATCTTAATATTTCTATTGCAACAGTAGTGGGGTTTTTTTGTCACTCTATCCTGCACAAGCACACTGTGTTCTGAAGGCCAGTTAAGGCAAGGTATTAAGGCCTGAGCCTTGGATCTCAGTCAGGTGACAGTTCAGCCTCCGTTTTTTTTTCACAGTATACTGTAAGAAGTAGGTAAGCAATCACAGTCAGACTATGAACCACTCCTACTCAACTACGCTTTCTAAAGTAGGCCTCCAAACCCATGAACTTTGTGTTAACTCACCAATCTGGTACCATGCAAAAAACAGACCCCCTAGAAATACCTGATGGAACAAGCTGAGTATAAACTATAATAATTTTGCCACCTCTATGACTACAACATAGATTATAATCACCCTCTCCCTTTTAAATGGATACTAGCAGATCACTTTTTTCATGTTCTGAATAATTTCTTACCACTGGTATCCTCTTGCCTTTGCTTTCCCTCCACATCCTGAGTTAATAAAAGCTACTTATCTAGAAACTTGACAGTGAACGCTTGCTAGCAGCTTTTCAGACTGCAAAGGTTAAAGTAAAAACTGCTTGCTGGGGGAGAAAACTGTGTTGAGGTTTTTTTGTGGTTTTGTTTGTTTGTTTTTGGCTTTAAGTATTACACATTAAAGATTCTCACCAATCTGTTTCTGCTTCCCAAAAATCTTCCAGAATGTGGATGATCAAGTGTCCCTGAGTAGTGAGTTGGAGAGGATGTTGAAAGCTTCCAAGGAGTTTCATGGGTGTCTCGTTCTCCAATTCCCCAGTCTCTACTGGAACTATTCAACACACTGGCTTCCTGAAGAACAACATGCTTATCATATGCATCCTGTAACTCAAAATTAACTCAGTATCTGACCTGAACATTGAAAACAAGAAGTAGTACAGGTACTAACAAAGCTCAAAGCCATTCATGAGAAACCTCAAGGCATATCCAAGAAGACATGAAACAGGCTGAAGGGAGAACCACTGGCAAAAAGGAATTTCAATTACTTTCTAGCCAATTGTCATCTCCTTTATCTGTTATTTCATTTGACTGTAGGCAATAAAAAGCTGAAGTGTAAAGGTTTTAAGGCATTACTCCAACTTAGATACTCCAGCAACAGGGCAGAATTAAGGACTTCACTTTCAAGTGTGAAGTCAAAAAAAAAACAACCCACACACAGAAGAACAATCTCCGTGACACCAAAAGTGCCACAACAAAAGTGGGGGTTTTGGCCACTAAAGCAAGCCATCTGTCTTGTCATGGTCACCAGTTTTAATATAAGAAAGAGTGGGTGCAAAGAGAGAGGGGGGAAAGAAGACTAAGAATGTTTTAAGCCTACTATCAGATAATTATTTTTACATAAGGAGCGTGATCTGTCCTAGTAAAATCGAGGGACAACAAATGTAAACTGTCATTAAGTTACTATTCCTTAAAAATACACCATGCTACTGGAAATTGCAAAATAAATTCTCTGAGTCTTAAAACACTTTCATTTTACCACTGCTTACTTTTCTTATATCTGCAGTCTTTTCTAATGATCCATTATTATGGTATTGGTAGGGAAGGTTTGCACATTAATCATTACCAATTCCAACTGCATTCCATGCAAGCAGCAAAAATAATTTCCATTTTTCACTACAGAATTGAACCTTTTGTGTCCCTTAAGTTTCTTATAAATCACTGATCTTCAAGACCACCATAAAATAGTAAACAGAACAGGGTATAAAATCACTTTGGCCTTAATAAAGAAGTGAACAGTTCTAGCAGTGGATTTTAGACACAGAGCAAAACCAGCCAATCCAGTCTGATACATACAGTAAACTAAGACTGTTTGGCAAAGCAGTCCTACAAATAAACAGTTTGCTGCTTTACCTCAGAACAAAGTGGTCTGATTATTTGAAGTCTGATGTCTGCACAGCAATGACTGTCCCTGTTTAATGTCTTCTCTTCCAAGCTAGTCAGAAACTCTAATCTTTACCGTGACTACAGAGGCAAGTTTCCAATAATGACATTGGAAATTCTTTTTAAACAAGCAATTCTAATTTCAGCAACACTACTAGTTTCAGTTAATTTAGTGAATAGGTGACAATTAAGGAAAGACATTGCAATTTAATTTGCTCTCTAGTCACTGATATTAGTAAAATCAGTAGAAAGAACAGACCCCCAGCCATTTTACAGTAAGTGATTATTTTTCCATCCTCTTTCTACAAACTACTAATAACTACAGTACTTTGTCACTATTTCTTAAAAGTGATATTAGAATTTAAAAAGCTGAAGACATATTCATTCTCAAATGCAAAATTAAACCTGAAAAAAACCACGTCAGTAAGTTTTCCCACATTTCAGATTCTCAGTAGGTTTCTATATTATTTCACAGCTCGCTCCTCCCCCCCACAAAAGCAATTTGCTTAGAGTAAAATGTTACACATGAAACAGTAAATGCCTTTACCTCAGTCCTATTGGGCACAAGGCCTAGATGTATAAACATACTGGCAAAATAGCATGGCGTAGGCCTAATGGTCCTCTTGTTACCTTCACAAAATGCAAAGAAATTAGGTACTGCAGTACAGTCTACTGTCTACTCTCAGAACTGCAGCAGATTCCTGCACTTTTTGCACCATCCACATGAAGTGTAATGCCCTTTACATACTAAATTTCAAATAAAATCTACATTTTACCTCAACAGAAAATCCCATTCACCCAGGCTGAAGACTGCAGCGACTAACAGAACCTATCCAGAGTACCATGAAGACCTTCACTCACTGAAAAGCAGGTTTAAAAGATGAAGATACAAACAAAAGCAGGTAACTACCAGTTCAACTGAAGAACACTATCACTGGCCTGGTTAAAAATCCTTACATTTTAGACTTGGGACTTTGCCTTTTATTTCCCTTTTTTGTGTCTGTGTTTCTTGCTGAAAAAAACACTACATGCATTAATAATTTACAGAAAGAGACAAAAAGCTTTACCTGGTATCCAGATTCTAATGTCCGTGAAGATTCTCTTGCTCCATATGCACCAGCTAAACTGTTCCCAGTCAATGTTCTAGATCCTAGTGCAGAGTTGGAGGCCTGAACAGATACTCTTCGAGGAATCCTTGATGGTTTTGATTCCATTTTTTGTATCCTGTGCGAGGACATGATGATTATTTTTTTCTCTTAGAAGCAGGGACTTATGTGCAAAACACGCACAAGTCATTCTGAGTATCATAAATATGACTCACATATAAAAATTTTTACAGAGGGCTGTGATCTGCCCCTGCATCAGCAAGATGGGGAAATGATTTCTTCCCTAGATTTTAGGGAAGATTTCTTTTTTCCCTAGATTTCTTCCCTCTTCTTTACATCTGCTCCTATTCCATGTTAGAAAACTAGAAACACAGCCCCTTCTGCTCAACTGATTACAATATATTCTTGCTATTATATTACAAGTGGGACTCCCTTAAGAACTCTGCAGCACTAGTATTAAGACAAAATAAACCAGGAATCAGGGAAAGAGCTATCAGATTTCCAAACTAGACAATTTTTTTATTAACAAACTGTATCTCAACACTTACAGAAAACACACTCTTGACTTATTCTTCCAAGTCAAAACTACGAAACTCCACTCTCCTGTGGAAAAAAAATACATGTACAGTCTGCCTGCCTTGAAGAAATACCTTGAAGAAATTCTCCAAAGACAACTCTTTTTGAAAAAAAATACATGTACAGTCTGCCTGCCTTGAAGAAATACCTTGAAGAAATTCTCCAAAGACAACTCTTTTGAAAATTTACGTATACAAAAGAGCACATGCTACCTCACAGATAAGTTTACCTTTGAGTCACTTTTGCTGTTTCGATATTTCTGTGCATTTCAAAACAAATGCTGGTGCCTTTTCCACAGATACAGTGATCTTACAGTCATTCCTGTCCCTGAAGGGATATCTTGATTTAATGGCGCTCAAAAACTCCAGATAGCTAGCTAACTGGTTTGTTAATATTCCCAGATCCTACTTCTCAGGATGGCACAGACAGACTCAGACCACAACAGATAGCTCTTAAATTAAAATTTAAGAGAATTGCAGTATCATCAGCGGTATGGTGCAGGAAGAGTACCGTTTTAACTACCAACTCCAAAGTGGATGACAATGCCACTGTTACAGTGTGATTTGCAGAAGCAGTACAATCTGTTTTATTTAACTACTTTTAATCCTGGCCATTCTGAGAACAGGAATAAGCTAGACCAGATAAAAATTATTAAATAGCAAAAGGACTTTTTTTTTTTTTTTCCCCCCTACACATCAGCCATGCTCATCAGTAACAGGCTGAAAAGCTGCTGAATCAATCCTGATGTACCTCACGTCTGGCTGCAGTTCCAAAAATCCAGTTCACATCCTCAGAACTTTCAGTCTTAGCCAGAAGTCATGCTGCATTATGTCTTCTGCCTAGTAAAAGCTAGTTTATACAGACCAAATAGTTGAACAGGAGAGACTAATTTTGTTAATGGAAGGTTTTTTTAACCACTGTCCTGGTGCATGTTCAGTTACTAGATTTACAACACAGGTTACAACACAAAGTAGCCCAAGTGCTTAATCTTGCAAGTAGCAAGTAGTACCTCTTTTTCATTTTTTTAATTTGGAAAAAAACATCATAACATAAAGCATACCAAGTGAATGTTTACATATGTGTACCAAAGCGCTACTGGGTTATACTACAGAGAATCACACTACCTTCTAGACCATACTTCAGACATTAGCAACCCATTTGCTTTTGCCAGAGACATCACCAGTTTAACAAGACCAGTTCAGGAACCTGAAACTCTTACTTACCTAGCTTTGGATTGGGAACCTGAAATCATGAATTTATTCAAATTCCAAGATCACATTTAAACCTCTAAGTAAATATTGAGCAATTGTACCCAATTTTCAAAGCTGTAACTACAGCAATATTGATAAGAATGCTCTAAGAGGTGTTCCAAAGTACAGAACACTGTCAGTCAGGACAGGAGTTCAGTAAATTCAAATCTAATAATCTAAGCTACACCACTTCAGCGGATCACTTGTGTGTGGGGGGGGCGGGGAGGAGGGAAGAAATCATATTTCTCAATTTTTTGTAACATTAGAGAAGACACTGCCTGCAGTAATGGTTCATCTAAGCCTTAGAACCATCTGCCATGAAGTGCACTGCAAGCGTTTCCGAAGCTGCACCGAGAATTAAAAAGTTGCAACTTCAAGTTACAAATCATGTTACATAATAAAAACTAGGGTGTATGTTGGACAGGCTAACTTGATGAGATCGGACACCCAAAGCACTGTTTATCTACGGTTTACACTGGTACAATAGATAAGGGACAAGCATCCAGAGGACCTCAGTGCCTGACAAAGCGCACCAGAATTACTGCTTTTGTTAAGGATCATTCTGACTCTATGTCACTTTGCTTCCAGGTGTGGAACCAAATGAACTAAATAATTCAATTACAAGTCAGACAAAGCCATTTGTAGGTTCTAGAAGGAATGGGAGCTCCTACCATAGCAGTTAATGTCCAAAATTATTAAGAGGGAAGAGACAGAAGTGAAAGAAGTTAGAAGAACTTCAAGACCAAAGTATAGATCATCTAATACTAATAAAATTGCTTATGCATAATCCACAGACAAAACAGGAGGATTCAGACAGGAAATTTTATGGTGGAAGACTGGACACCAGAGCCAATGATCTCTAGAAGCTGATATGGACTCTAGGATTAGCAAATTCCTTCTACAAACATAGATAAAAAGGCACAAGACTAATTTTATCCTTCAACGGTAACCCCAAGAGGACAATGCAATCAGCTTCATGTTATAAATTCAGGTTGTGATTTCAACCTGAATATGTCAGGTTGATACTATGTACTTCATATGTACATCATATTTTTTTTTCCTCTAAGTAAAGAAATCTTGCAGAAACTGTGGATAAAAAAGGTCTTAGAACTAGATAAAGGCAGCACATTAGAACATGAAAAACTAATGTCAGTTCATGCATACACATTATCGTTAATTTCTTTAATACAACCATACTCTTTTTTCTGCAGTCCTGGCCCCAGCCAGCAAATATGGAATATGTGCTATAAAGATGGACCAGAATTGTGTAAGAACAGGCACTTGACAAAAAGAATCCTTCCTTGTTTGATGCAGAAGTGGTTAGGTACTGAAAAAAGGCCTTGCAGTTTAAGCAAAGTTCTGCTGGAGGAGACTGGATTTTATCTTTGCTTTTCAACAAAGATGAAGTGACATGAATGACACGAATTCTGACAGATTAATACACGTGTGTATATTTGCCAAATGAAGTCAATGGAGCCATGACTTGAATATATTCAATAGAACCAGATACTAGGCACCTCAAAACTTTAGTTATCAGTACTAGTAAGAAGCCTTCTGGGGTTGTTTTGCTTTGGTTTTTTGGTTGGTTGGTTGGTTTTGTCCGGACTACTTTGAAAACCATTTTAAATACTGTACCTCAGAAGCCTAAGAAGCAATCCTCTTCATAGTTGGCTTGAATACACACAATACACATGTAAGACTTACACTGATTGTAGCAACAAAAGGAGGTGGTCAAGGAAAACCAGCTAAGCTATAGCAGAACACAAGACAACATGAGACAACAGTATCTGTCTGGCAAGGGGAATAATGTGTTTGTATAGGATATTTCATAATGAGAATGCTTCTCTTTCATGCAGAGTATCAGCATCTCGAGGATTTTTAAAGCCTCAAACATTTTGTTTATCGACACAGGGATTCAACAAATCCCAGGTGGTAATTAACACATTGGAATGAATTCTCTAACAACTAAACAGTCACCTCAATTTACATAGAAGGTATTGAAGCCAAAAAATATTTAAATGATTTCTCTGATAAACACATTAAAAATCCAAAACACACTAAATTGTCCTGCAGTCTGGACTGGTTTAAAAGCCTCTTATTGCCACAACGGAAAAGAATGACTTACTCAAATATCACACCAGCTATGTCCTTCAATGAGCAACTTCAACATGCTAATCTGGCAAAACACACTTCTTGCTTCCCCATCATTTTGACATTACTTATGCTGGTACCCAAAAACAAAGAAATGAGAAAGGGAACAGCAGAGTGAGAAGCACTCTTCTCATCAAAGCAACATATGACATGACACATTATGCAACTTAGCAATCAGAACCTCACAGACAAATCCTGGAACAAGGGATACATGTTGCCTCTCAAGACTTAGCAAGAAAGAAAGTTCTGAAATCAAATTTCAAATTTGAAGTTGTACCTGGGAAACAAGATGACCAACTTGTAAAAGAACATGGAGCTGAACAGTCTATTTTCGGTACATGGTTTAAATGTCCTGCTGTCATACCTCCAACTACATTATAAAAGATCAGCTAGACCTAACTGAGTTCTAGTAGAGGTAACAAGATAAAGGATCCAAGAGGTCTTTGAAGGAAAGCAGCACAATCTCAAACGCTAAAAATAACACAAGTAGCCAAGTATTTCAAATAATAACTTCTCGCTCCTCCTTTTGCTTTGACTCCCTTTACTGAAAAAAAAGTTGCAATTTGAGGTAGTAACGTCTATCAATAAGAGAAGTCTTTCAAAGCTTCTACTAAGAGCTTAAGGCATTCTTGTACCCTCAGCAAGACATAAACACAAGCTTCACTCACAGCTCCTACATCCAGGTTTTCTACCCTGAAATCCTGTGGTTACACTTCTACCTTGAGCTTTTATGTCTACAGTTTTTTGTATGGTTTGATACACAACTGTTCAGAATACTTTCTCCTGAGCAACTTGCCATCACGTGTCTTCCTCAGTATATCATCACTGTCATGTTTTTTATGATAAACGAGATGCACACTCTGCACATTTCTTTGTACAGGGTCCCTTCTCAAACTTCAATCAATGAAGACTGAAAGAAAACTCAGCAGCCCCTCAGCAGTACCACGTGCAAAAAAAACTTTCACAAATCCCAACCGTTCGTCTACACTGCAGCTGCTGGTGCCATGACGCTGGGCCGTTCCCCCAGACTGGAGCCAGATGAAGTGGGCAACAGTCCCTCCTCTTCTCTAGGCTTGATGGGAGAGGCCCAGACAGCACGGCCCAGGCTCAGGCACCAGCCGGGAGCTCCCGGACCGCCGGCGCTGCGCCGCCCGTTCTGCTCCGAGCCGCAGGGGGGAGGCTGCTCAGAGCGAGGAAAGGGGCAGAGAGGGTGTCATGCAGCTCCGCTGACAGAGAAGGCGCGAAGGCGTACGGCCGTCTAGGGAGCCAGGCACCAGTCTCGAGACAAAATGGTTCCCCCCAGCCCTGGCGCGAAGCCGCCGGCCCCGCACATAGGCGCACAGGGACATCTTCCCCTCCCTCGACAGCGTAAGCAGTCTGTACTCACTCTCGTGGCACAACCCTCACGACGAAGACATTCAGAAAATGAGGATCTGCCAGAGGGTCCAAGCCAAGCCCCGAAAGCCACCTCTCCCCACCACACAATGGCGACGGCGCGGACGCTGCGCGACTGCCGCCCACCGCCCGCCTCCAGATCTCGCGAGAGCAGAGAGGCAGTAGGGGGCGGGGCGGGGCGCTGAGGG
>JAAWXA010000020.1:83983-303250 GCA_038090715.1 Florisuga fusca
TAAAGGTGAAGATGCTTGGAGGGCGCTGAGGGGAGGGCGTGATCGGCCCATCGCCTCCTCCCGCCGCGCCTGGCGGGGCGTACAGGCAGGGGGCTGTGTGTGCCGGCAGCTAGTGGTGCCATTAGGAGACCTAAGCTCGCTTTTAGCACCGCTCACCTCAACTGTTAGAGATTAAAATTGTGGCGCTCCGCAAAAGGAGGGCGGCCTGGAAAATCTTCATGTTAAAGACAGTATTTCTTTTTGTGGAGAAACATCCCAAAAGCTATGGTTTGAATCGGCTTTCAAGTTCAACGTTCAGCCTTAAAACTGCAAGCAGAGCTTCTGGGTTTCCTGTGCCACATCATAAGAGTCATAGAATCATAGAATGGTTCGGGTTGGAAGACACCTTACAGACCATCCAGTTCCAAACCGCTGCAGGGACAGGGACACCTCCCACAGCCCAGTTTGCTCAAGGCCCCACCCAGCCTGGCCCTCGACACTGCCAGGAATGGGGCAGCTACAGCTTCCCTGGGCAACCTGTGCCAGGGGCTCAGCACCCTCAGAGGAAAGACTTTTTTCCTAATGTCTAACCTAGGTCTCTCCACGTTTTAAACTGTTGCCCCATGTCATGCAGGACAGTGTGGAATGCTTTGCACAGGTTCAGGTACCTGACGCCTGTTGCTCTGCCTTTGTCTGCCAAGGCTGTGATAAAAGGTCACCAAATTAGGCAGGACTCGTGCACAGTGAAGCTGTGTTGGCTGTCACCAATCACCCCTTTGTTATCTGCATGCCTTGACAAAGCCTTCAGAAGTATTTGCTCCATGAACTTACCAGGCACAGAGATTGACTGGCCTGACTGGTGAGGCTGACATAATAAATCCTCTGTACCACACGAACAGCCATACACAGCCAGGATTCAGTATCAGTCCTCTGAAGGACTTGATGGGATGGGGATACTGCAGGAGGCCTCCTCAACTGCAAAGCAAGGGCAATGAATACATTTTAATTGTATTCAGACTTCAGTTTTGCCCTCTTGAAAGCAACAGACGTTGGTAGACATTTTTACATGAGGGAAAGATATTGCATAATGTAAGGAATCACGAGATAACCTTAACAAATCCTGAAAACTACAACTAGTCTTCCACAAAACCGGTGTCAATCCTGAACAAATCATGGTCTTCACTGTTACTGCCCTGGCGGAGACCTCATACTGGTGTGTTTTCTGAACCAGGCTCTGAAGAAGTCACGTTGCTTTATTCTGCAGAGTTTAGGCTTCTGTCACTGCAGTGAGAAATATTCATATTTGACTGACCTAACATCCAAAGCCCCCCAGCAGGGCTTTCCTAAAGCCCAGTATCACAGCGAGTGCACTACACAGCATGATTGCAAGTCAGATAAAGGGGTAGTTGGCTGGCCATTCTTGAGGGGAAAAAAAAAAAAAAAAAAAAAAAAAGAAAACAAACTTAGGGAAAAAACAACAACAACAACAACAAAAACCACCAGAAAACATGACCAGCCACCCTGGCACAGGTCCATAACACGTACAAATTCAACATGTGAATGCTTAATTGCTCTGACAGATCTGGGACACATGTAAGACCAGCCAGACTAGTTAGAAACCAGCCAGGTGGCATCTCAAATTAAAGGCATGTCCTATGTTTAGCAATATCCTTTATTCTGTTTCCCATTAATGCATTTAAATATTTTCCATGTTTGGATTGTGATGGGGTTTCCTCATGGATTCTCTTCCACAGAGAAATGGTGGTCAAAGTACTAGTGAATTGGAGGCATGGACAAAGGACTGGGAAGATAAGAAAGTTGTCCTTAGTGGACAAATCTAAATCACAGCCAACAGTTTAAAGAAACCTTTTAAATTATGACCATGAAAAACTCATTCTAGCCACCTAAACTGCAAAGTACACAGTAGTGATTTAAAAGAAAAAAAAATTTAGAAACAAAAGAATTTAGAACAAAGCCTTAAAGAAACTACCACAATACTTCCAGTGTCAATCAATGCATAATTCTTATAGAGATAAATGATTTATCAAAACACGTCTGCTTTACAGTGCAGGTATTTTGAACACAGTAAGTTTTTTAAGGCAAAGTCAAAATCACTGTTTTTACACTTTTTGATCCAGGAAACTAATTGAAATAAAACCTAATTTTAATGTGGGAAGCTTTGAAAGTAAGACTTTTAAACCTTAACAAAATCAAACTGAAATAATTTTAGCCTGCATAGATCCCAGTTTTGTGGGATAAAGCACTGTGGTGCACACCCATTTTTAAAAGGTTTTCTTCTTGTTACTTTACTTCATAAATCTATACTCCCTTTTCAGTATAGATAAAAAAAGTCCTTGCCGGCTGCTCCTAATAATTAATATTTTTAACCATGAAACATTTACTTAATTCTGTTACTAATTTATTTTAATCAAGAAGGGGGTTTTGTGCCTGCTGAATTACATCTGTTCCTGCTCTAGAAGGAAGAGTGTGAAGAATTAAAGAGTATGAAAGAATTAAACCATATTAATAGATTAAATTTGTCAGGTAATAATATTTTGGGTAGACAGACCATGCATACCCGTATCTTGTAATAAAATTTTAGTATTAGGCTACAGATATATTTTGCAAACTAAAAAAATGCATCTTAAAAATTACAGAAATATTTTAGAATTGTAAAAAACTAATTGGTTTTGTTTTATAAAGGCGGTTAGTATTTTTTTTTACTGTAGTTACTATTTCTGGAATTCTAGTATTGCAGAAAATGTCAATTTTTAAAAATCTTTGTTCCAAGTCCACTTCTTTCAACTGCATACTGCAAGTCGGAAAAACTCTAAAGCTCCATGAGGGACAGAATTTAACTTCTAGTAATGTTTTATTCACCAAAGAGCTCTTAGAGCTGATCTGAATTAAAAACATCTATCAAAATGTTTCTGATGATTTGTCTTTTCAGAATACCTACATTCTTTTTCATTCATTTCTGTGGTATAATTAGTTTCTTTCTAAAACCAAGTCAAATATTAAATAGAAATACATAAAAATAAAAAAAAAACCCAACCAAACACAAATCAGAATTAACATATTCTTCAGCAGACAACAGGAACCACAACCACCTTTCTCCTTTCCAATAGCTTTTATTATATGCTAAAAAAAATCCAAACAAACAAACAGAAAAAGCATTTGTATACAAATATTCTAATAAATCAGAAGAATTCTCCATCTGAAATTGCATATATGGACTGATTTGCTTTTTTTTTTTAAAAAGAAGCTAACAGTGAAATCACAAAACATTTTAGAGAAAATAGAATGTTTAGACATACTCTCTTCCATCTTCCTATCCAGGATGAGGTATTTACTTAGGGACAGTGCAGATGTAAGAGTACCTGACCCTTACAGGTGCAGAAGAACCCAGGTGCAGTTAATTTCTATTGCTTAACCCAGGCTAAATCAGTGGAAATTATTCCTTCAAAGACTAAGACGTCTTTGCTTATTGCCATTTAGGAAGAAATTTTTGCTATTGAAAACTTAAGAAAACTTGGATAACCGTACGGTATCTTTCTATCTTCCAAAGTTGTAAGAATCAGGTATTTGCACAAAGCCAACACATATATATAGTTCCATAAACATATGGGGTTAAAATTTTTGGAACAAGTATAATATCAATATAAGGTTTTATTGAAATATGAGCTCTGTTACCGGTAATAGTATCTAAGTAGGGTGGAGAGTGCAGTAAAGTTTACGACTGTGTTGATATGAATGGACCTGAATCCTGGAACAACATGATTATTGTTATTGTGTTATTATGACTAATTTAGTGGTAAAGCAGAGAAGGAAGTGGGAGGAGCAAAGAATCATTAATTATTATTTGCATGTGAACACAACAAGGGGATCATTGTGCTTTTCCTGTAATTGAAATACAAGCAGTAGAGTTGTCTCTCCCTCTCAAAATAACTACTTTATTTATTTATTACCCTTAATGTATAATATGTCCATCATTTTTATGGGTAGAAACAAATTACTATGTCTAAAGCAGAAGAAATTTTAATCTCTGGTGAAACTCCGGTTCTCTGTTGATATATGGTTGAAAAGATTAATATCCTTTTTTTGAGGTTCAAATTGGAAAAAGTCAAAATGAACAACAGTGTTTTCCTGTTCACTTAATGGGACCAGAGTAAATCTCTTCTGCTTGCGCCTAACACGTATGAAAAAATAAATATCAAGAAAATTTGACATAAAAAATCAAGTGTAGGATTAAGAACACAGTCCTGGCTTCTACTGTTGCACCAGAGGTGTATTGCACCTCTGGAAAAGCTGCTCAACTACTCTGGCTTCCTGGCTTTCTTCTGCTTTACAGTGCAGACATGGCAGATAGAGGAATGTAATTTTAAAATACATATATCATACATATATATAAATGTATAATTGTTGATTTAAAATTAAAGGGTGTGTACAGCAAAGGCCTAGTCAGAGTTTATCTGATAACAAGTGATTTTCACTACAAAAACAAACCGTATTTTCTACTACCTCCATTTTATACCAGCTTAAGATTAAGAAATTGGAAAAGGATTTTGTTTTGAACAAGGATGGGAAGTGTCCTGGTTTGGGTCAGGATAGAGCTAAGATTTTCTGTCTTGTAATTTTGTTTTCATCTAAGTCTTTATTTACTTTTTAAAGTAGATGTACTTGCTGAAATTAACAGCAAATTTCTCAGTCAGTGTCTGATTCTAGGACTGATAATGCTTGATATTTATAGCTACAGCTGTAGACCGGTATGCAGAACCAAGGACACTGCTCAGTTCTGAGGAACATCTTGTGCTCTGGAAAGAGAAAAGGAGTCAAGGGGTGACACCTGCAGCCCTCCTTCAGGGAGGAGTGGACAAGATAAACGACAAAAATTGACCAAACAGAGTTTTCCATCCCATACACATCATACTCGGTATAAATTTGAGGGATCATGAGGGCCAAACCCCTTCTGCCCTCTTCCTTCTACCTTTGTCTGTCCCTGTTTGCTTTGGCTTCCAGGGAGGATTCTGTCCGTTCCTCTGCCTGTGGTCCTGATCCACGCCAGCCTGTGTGTTCTGCCTCCCCCTCCCTACTGCTGCTGACTCCAGGAATACAACCAGGCCCTGCAGCCCTGGTGGTGATGTGAGAGTTATTGGGGGAAAAGGGGGAGGAATGTGGTATCATTTTTCTGTATACATTTACTAATTTTTCCGTTTTATCATTATTGTTTCATTAAAGCTGTGTAGTTTACTTTCCAATCCATAAGTCTCTCCCTTATTCTCTCTCCTTTCTTTATCAGGGAGGGGAGGGGGATTAATAGAGAGCATCTGTCATTCGGTTAATTGCTGGCCCAGTGTTAAACCGTGACAAGGAGCCATCAGTCAGCAGAGACGGGAAAGGGGCAAGAGAGGAGATGAAGTGACACTTCTGCTTTCAGTGTAAGGTATTCTTGGAGGTTTTTATCAGGGAGGCTTCTGGGCATCAGACAGCAGATCTTCACCTCTGCCTCCCAGAGAGAGGACTGGAAGTAACAAGACGACAACATAGACAATGCTGGAAACAGATCAGGGAGTAAAGATGCTCCTTGGCTCCATGGGATTTTGGACAATGGAGGTGTTTTTGTTGCATTTGTCACTGATGTGATGACATGCACTATCAGTGTATCAGAGACTGTGATACTGGACATTCCCAGTGTTGGTGGGAAGAGACACCAAACACCAGACTCACAGCCCAGATCTCTGTGTCAAAAACAGGTGGAGACA
This sequence comes from Florisuga fusca, assembly GCA_038090715.1. Lineage (NCBI taxonomy): Eukaryota > Metazoa > Chordata > Aves > Apodiformes > Trochilidae > Florisuga > Florisuga fusca. The sequence goes on from JAAWXA010000020.1 coordinate 89,725, forward strand.
CACATCTTCAGTCTTCTTTTTTACGGTGACAGATAATTTTACCCTCACAGATGCAGACATCTTCTATTTCTCAGTTGCCATTAAGGGTCAAGCAACAGCATAACTCGTTTTGATGCTTTGTGTCTTTTTTCTAAGAATGTTCTATAGGCAGGTTACTCGAAGCAGGCTTCTACCTTCCTCTACTTAAATGAACTGAGAGGAATCTTAGACAGCATAGGATGCTTCTAGTTGTGGACTCCTGAGGGCAGTGTGCAATCCCAGTGAGCAGGTCCAGCCTTTTTTTTCTGCACTCTCCTACTCTTTGTGTGCTGAATCACAATAAGTTTTTCTGACCTCCATATAAATGTTCTCATCTATTTTTAAGCCTCCCAATGCTCCCAATGGAAGAGGCTGCCCGCAGCATAATGCTATAATATGCTGACTTTCAGGATCTGCTTTTTGCCAGTACTTTATGTGAAGTCAATAGAATTGCGTTGTATTGGCAACAGAAAAAGAAATATTTCACACTAGACAACCCTAAAATATTTTCACACTGAAAAATGTGTTTGCTGTACTCATTACTCCCCAGCAAAGTGCTCAGCTTTGCTGTTCCTTTCCACAATCCCACACTCTCCCCCATCAGAGCCCAAATCTGTAGGCTGTTGCATGACTGAGAAAAGCAATGTCAGGGAGAGGGAGATAGGTGGTACATGCGTGTGTGTGTCAGCGTGCATCAGGAAGGGCATTTACAAATAAGAGACATGGGTGTTAATATTTCTCGTGACTAATGGATGGGAAATACTAAGGGGCAGCATACCTGTGTAATTGCTTGTCATGACTGGTAAAGCCCAGCATGCTGTGCACGTGTGCAGAGCCATGCCTCCTTCTGTTTCTAAAAATGAGTATGACTGAAATAAAAATGCAATGTGTGCCTGAGCACACATTGTGTGGCCTCTACACAGGGTAGAGGAACAGGAGGGTTATCCAGGATGTGCCGTTATGAATGACGTAGCATGTGCCCAGCCTGAAGACATCATTTTCTTGGGTATTTTTGGTGAAAGTCTTAGGAGTAATACACAATCCTTACTGAATATATAGCCTATTGCTCTTACTGTGTTCCATTTACAGGTCACACACCAGTTACTCAGAGGCCAATGTTCTTTATCCTGGAATCAAGACCTAATTTTGAGAAATAATTAAATGCAGGCTCCTCCTGTTTCACACGCACCTTAACTTTATATTTACAACTTGGTTTTTAGGACAATAAGAATGTCTTTGTCTCCCTTATTTTCATGTAATTTATTTATGTTTCTTAACTTCAAATGCAAAATACAGTACAAAAGGCTTTCATTTAGGTGTTTTATACATTTTTTTGTTTTGTAAATAATAAATTTTTTTTATCCCATGCCTATAGCCTGAATAACAAATGTATAGCATCACGTTTATAAGACAGAATAGAAAAAGTATACCTTAGATTTTCAATCATATTCTTAATACAGTCACTTATCACTTCTCAACCTTTTATTATTAGTGCTTAAGAGTACTAACAAATCTATTGTTTCCTAAAATAGTCAGGGGAGGGCTTAGCCACAAACTGTGAAAATAAGAAATTACCACAGCAAATAGTAACTGCTTTCTTTGTCAATGTTTGTTGGGTAGATGAGAACTACAATGTTAGTGAAGCAATAAGAGTTTTCAATGTGATTCAAATTATTCTTATTTTTAACATCAAAACCATGTTTTGACTGCTGATATAGATGTACTTGGCAGAAAGTCATAGAAAGAAAATGCATGGCAGACTATAATTTTCAATTCTCGTTAAGATGAAAAGATTTTTTTAAAGTCTAAAAATACAACCAGTAACATTTTATTCATAAAGCAAGGACATGTGGGAGAAAAGGCTTTAACAATGGGAGCAGCTCTTACACACTGAATAGCAGCTGGTAGAGGCCTATTTGGAAGACTTTTGTGTGAATACTATGCTGAACAAAATGTGGAATTTAAGCTGTTGTTAAATGCAGATAAAGGTCAGAGATCATGATCTCCAGAAACAATCATTTGCAATATTCCTAACTTCCTTTATGCACAGGAGGGATATGCAATGCAAAAAAAAAAAAAAACCTAGACAAATCACTGCAAAATAAGGTTTTCTTGGTAACCGGGAGGAATTTACTGCTCCTAACAAAGACCAGCATACAAATAGGTTTGAAGTTCAGATACAGACAACTGGTGGAAATGAATTGCAGAATAGCATCTGTCTTGCTTTAGCTGGCTGCTAGGGAAAGGATATAATCTCTTTTTTTCTAGGAAGCCTCCCCTTCATTGCTGGAGCTCTTTCTTATGACTTCATGGTTAAGAATTTTTAAGCTTCATTTTTAATTATAATTTAAGTAATTTTTAAAACAGCAAATGCACATAGCAAGAATTTTGTGTGTGGGAACACATGGAAATGCTTACAAACATCTCTGCTTATATTGCTTGCCCATAAACCAGAGAGTAAATGTACATAAGACAAATTACATCTACTGGTCACCAAATTAACATACCTTATTTTGGGCTTCAGGAAAGGCCAAATTCTTCATGTAAGTGGTTTCAGAACAGATGTGGTTTAGTACAGGGTTATAGTACTCTTTTTACATCTATGTTATAGCAAGCTAAAATTCTGCTTCAGGTTTCCCTTCAGACAAAGCTCTCTACACCTGCAACATGATGACACTTTGACATGAATCAAAATGGGCAGAAGGAAAGATGATTTTTATTCCCAAAAAGTCCAGTTTTATGCCAGAGAAGCTTTTCTGGTTTTAAGGCTGCTAAACAATTAAATAATTACAAAATGTAAACTTGTTTCCGCAAACTAGAGATTCATACCCCTCTGCTCAATTTTAATTTGGGGTCATTTTTAATACTGGCTGCAGAGGCGATGGATGATGCTAACATACTTTGCCCTAGAAGAAATAGGAGGATCAGTTGTCTTCAGTTTCGGTGACTGACCCATTTCCATTTTTGCCTGACATGACACTTCTGCAATTCACAGACTCTTTCTCCTAGATATTAAATCTCACTACTGGGTCACATGCTTTCTGGAATGTTTTGAACATTCGCCTACATCAAGATCCTACAACTACTTTGGCTGAAATATATTTTGGTATACTGAGATTCGGCGTATATATTTCGGTATATTGAGAACCAGTGTTTTCAGAGCTGTTATTCAGGCAGATAAGGTTTTAGTCCTGGATTTAACTTCCGCAAATCTTTTGGCAACCCAAACTCCAATTTCATTCACTTGTTACTTAAAAACTCACAATCGATTTCCTTTAATCACATCTCCATTCAGTGATCCTTTGCTTGCAAGGTTTTAGTATTCTTCTCCTTAGCTTTGTATGTATATGTACAAAAATCCTCTATATCCAATGAATTATTTTGTTTCATTACTTCAGTCTCTTGTTTTTAATTGTTTTGGGACTGAATATCAAACTGATTGATCTTGGATAAAGTAAAAATTGTTTGCTACTGAAGTTCCTTCCAGAGCTAGACATGAATTCGCAGTGAAATAATTTAAAGATCTGTTTTACTTCAGTAAATATTGATGCATTGAGTGAGGAGTGAATGTGATTTAATTATAAAATTGAGAACTATGTATCATTGTAATCAGGTCAGAGTCCACATCCCTCTCAAACAGTGCACTCATTATAATTTATTTTTCTTTCTTAGCTTGTACTACTATTTCTAAATGAAGATACATAATTCTCAAACCATACAAAACTGCAATGTAAATCAATGTTTTTTGCCCTTCCTAAGGGTACCTAATATCCACCTAAGAAAAAATCTGAAAGCCAACTAAAATGTTACTGCAGTATGTTGCCTAATTTTTTTTCCAGAGAATCCATTTCAAACCAGAGAAACCACAAAAAATTTACTTGCCAAGCTACTGGCATCTCACTTCTTCTCACAATCAATCACATTCAAAACCCCACTTGGAGTGCATTTGATTGTGCTCATGTGATTGACCTGCCTGCTTATGAGGACCACTAAACATCATCTTTCACGCATGTGATTTTTCTTCTATTTTTCACGTTGATTAAATACAAAATCTCAAAATACTTTTGGAAACAAATTTAGGCAATCTAGTGTATGCTTAATGCAATGTCAAAAGCTTGAAATGTTATTAAAGTGAAAACATCTGTGTGTCAAACTGCATTCAAAAAATTGGCATGAAGTTTTGTTTTGCGGAATCCTTATGACTAACTGTAAAAGTGGATTAGGTATTATGGTGTAGATTTTTTTTTTTTTTAAGATAGATACACATATTTCTGCTTAGCTTTTGAAGTAACATGCCAACACAATGTATAAGGGCCTATGCAAACCTGCAGAATGATTTACTGACTTATCAAACCAGTTGAATCACTTTTAAACAAGAATTTAAATGGTTTTCACCTCTTTGGAGCAAAGACTTAAAAAGAAGAGGAGAAAAGGGGCCTGTATAGGGGAAAACATTCTGAATGTGGTAAAGGCAGAAACTCTAACGAACATCTGAATCAGGCCTAAAGACCACTAACAGATTTATTCTAATTAAATACTGATAGGTTTGTAATACTGGTGTAAGGTGTTACTTCTACATGTAAACAGTGGTATATATACAAAAGCTGGAGCTGTAGTGTAGTAGCTGGAAATAAGAGTGAGTTCTTTGGCTACGTGAAGTTATGGCAACAGTCACTTTGATGTTGCAATCTGCATCCCATTTTAGTGTTTCTCAAGACTACACCTGTGCTTGTGGTCTGGATGCTAGAAGCAGGAGATGTGCAATATATTGAGTTATGACTTACTGACAGGAACAAGTTCTTGGAGCTAAACAAGGTGCTGCTCGTTTGCTGAGCTATGTGCAGCCTGGCAGAGGGCCCAGTCTCAGACCATGGTAAGTATTAGGTAATGTAAGCCTCTTTTAAGCCTCTTCTCTTCCAATGTAAAGTCTTAACCTCACTATCATGTAAATGTAGATGGGAAACAGGACACTAGATGAGAGTGTATTTCTCACTAGATAAAAAGTTGACTCAGCAAAAGGTAACCATATATTTAAAGACTGAATCCTGATCCAAATGTACAGGATTAGTACACGTGCTATATATATTTAAGATGGAAGTGCTTCAATACTTCTAAATGCAAGATTCTCTTTATCAGGAAAATCCTGGGAAATTAATTGCTTATGTGGATCGGCAGTTCAGCAGATGGCAGTCTTTCCTCTGAGTAACTTGGGTACAAACATCCTGCACTGTAATGGGGGACAGTGTTCTTCTATTGATGATAGGCTAGTGGTTTCTCAGTTTGGATATATAATCAAGATCCTCAGCATGTATTATTATGTATATATGCAAAAAGTCATTATTTGCAAAAGCTAAAACTGCTACTGTGTATTCCTTATGTCTTCATTTGGGAAGTAGGAGTCTGTCTTACTTTTTCGCAACTTCGGGTTTTACACTATTTCTCTTTGTTTTAAACTGCCTGTAATGTGGCCATATATGTCAAACAGATGTTGAGTTCCACTTCAAGAATGGATTCAGTTAGCACTGAGTGACAGGACTCCTATATACAGCTTGCATTTTGGCTTGCTTTGTTGCAGTTATAAAATACTTTGATTCTTCAGGATGAAAATTGCTAAATATCTGTAATAATTACTGCTGTAACAGAGATAATCCAAAGCCTGGGTAAATAAAATGCATTTAGTTCTTAATTGAAATTTCAAGTATAAAACCAAGAAGAATGTAGCCAGAAGCAAATACAGAGAGGGTTCCAACTGTATGGGCTGTCAGCTACATAAAGCCATTGGAAATGTTTAAGACTGCTAAGTGGGATTATAAACAACATTGTATTGATGTTATTTGTTAAAATCGCTAGATTTCACTGAAACTTTACATTGCCAAAAATGTAATCTCCAGGAAGTAAAGAAAGCAATAGTACACTAACAAAACAGAAATAAGACTTTCACAGCAGTTTACCTACTTTAAAAATACCAAATCCCACATTTAGGAAAAAAAAGGTTTCTAGAACATACTCCAGATTCAACAACTCTGTTGCATACTCACGCAATATCATGCTGTGCTTATTTTTTTTTACTTTTTGTATCTTAGTATCCATTTTCCACATCAATGCAGCATGTTTTTTCTGACCGGTGAAATCAGAAACCTTGTGCTGCAGTAAAACCTGATCTTTATGTACTCTTCCTATTTCTTCTTCTTCTTGCAAGGAAAGGTTGAGATGATGAGTAGACCTTGATCTGGAAAGCTACATATTGAAGGAATTTTATAACTGAATTCTTAGCGACTAACTATATCTTGGTGATGTATAAAGAGGGCCAAGACCACACAGCAAGACAAACTGAAATACTCTCAAACTGCTTTTAAATACCCTTTGAGAAATTGCTTTTTTTTGCAAGACATTATGCTGCTTTGTTGTGTAATTTATGCGTACCTTTAAAATCCAATGTGAGAAGGACAAGGTCACTTATTACATCACTGAAATGGTTGAGTGTGTATTCTGGGTCTCAGCTACCTTCTTTATTTTTTGAGCACGTCCCTCGTGTCTTCTAATAAATGTAATCCTTTTGTCTCCTTTGCAAATAAGACTAGCATCCATGTAACTGCATGCAAAACTACCTGTCTTGTTTATACGTCATTGTCAATATTAAAGATTCTTTTTATGATCTACTACAGACTTTCTATTCAGTTGCAATCACAAAGGTTGGTGTTATTTTCTTTTTGCTTTCTGAGCCTCAATCAATTAAGTTTTGGTCAGCTTTGAAATCAGTAATGGGTTTTTTTAGCTGTCTCCAGCTTCATCTTCAAGATAATCTGTCTTCTCAGCTCAGGCTATAATAAGCGTTTAGCATATTGCTGAAAAAGTAATATTGTCTGGAATTTAAATAATGGAGATCCATCAAGAAAAAATATTTGCATTTCAGGAAGAGTGGATTGAATTATGGATTACTGCTTATCTGTGAAGTTAGAAGTTCAGCTTCAGAGAACAAAATAAGGATCTAACAAAAAGAAAGCTTGTATCTTCAATTTTTTATAACATAACTCAGTCTACTTCTATTTACTGTGCAGAATTATAGTATTCTTACGCTAATATATTTAGATTCCTGTGATTACATTTGACATAATTAACTTTAGAATGTGTTTTGTCTGTGCCATTTAGCCTCTGCATTATTGTTGCTCTAAGAAGATAAAGAACAAGTAATACCTGTTCTTGTAAGAAATAGACAATTTCTCGTCATTTCATGCACATTCATGGAACTAGTTAAATCACTTTATATGTTTTATCTCAAAAGTATAGGTTCTTCTGTTAGCCTTAATAAATAAGCGTGGCTGACAGTTTCATACAAAGAGATAATGCAGGGGAAAAGAGAACACATGATTTTAGTTCTGTCACCACACTTTATAAGCTGCAAGGGAGAGGTGAAAATAAATACAGTACTCCTTTAAAATAATAATTCTGCATTTATAGTTATCAACTCTAAAACAACTAGTTAAAGGTAATGTTTCTTTCTGATACAGTCATGCAATTACCCAAAACAAATATATACAATTAACATTGATTATGGTCCTGAACCCAAATAGTTATTGACCTTAAAAAACAAAGGTTAAAAAAAAAAAACAAAACCAAAAACCCAAATGACCAGGTGAACTCAATTTGTGTATTACACCCTCTCAGCAATTTTTGTCAGAAATCATTTAGGCAACAGTGCTAGACTTTTAAAAGCCTTAGGCTCACAGGAACCTACCTATTTTTGTTGGTGTAATAGTAAAGGCTTTACAAGAATATGAATTGCTGTTTTCTGTTTAAAACTAAAATAAAGATTATGTTTTGCCTCTCCAAAAATAAATACTAATAGGCTTGGTGCTTTCTGCAGTGTTTTTTCCATCAGATGGGTGGTTATTATCCTGGCCTGAGATAGCAGTGACAACCATCTCTGAAATCACCTGTGGGACTTTTCAGGGCTCTCCCTCACCTGTCATTCCCTGCTGAGGCACAGCACATTGGCTGATCAAGCATTTGGTACAGGAGGCCTCCAGTGTGAGGTAAGCCCGCTGCCAGCAGAAGGCTAATGCTTATGATGCTTACTATCTGCCAGAAATGCTTCTGAATTACGGAGGAAAAGGTGTTGTATAACAAGGGGAAAAATTGATCAGTAATACAACAATTCACTTAACTATCATCTACTTATTCCAACCAAGTTCTGTTGCACATTTCTTTCTGAAGTTAGTAAAACTGCTCTGTGTTCTTTGCTTCCTCTCTGTTGTGTATGCATATGCATTTGGAAGGCTTTTAACATCATGTTTGACAGACTACTTGTTTTACCTTTTTTGTCCACTTTTGCTAAATATATGCTTAAATATATGCTTCTTTCTATTGGTATTTTATAATGAGATAAAGAAGTACCCTGCTAAAGCCAACAACCCAAGACTCATGAGAAACCATCATATTGTAAAAATTAAAAGAACAAACATAAGAAACTCATGTCTTTATCATGGGGGAACAAAGCTAGAAAGTATAGAAATAATATATAGAGAGTATATGCAAAATATTGAAAAAAGATACACTATTTTGAGGAAATTTCCTCCATTTTGTACTACAAGTATTTTCTTAACAAATTATATGTCTCAGCATCTTTTTCAACCCTCTGCAATAAAAAAAAAAAATACAGAGAGCAATATAGCACAACCTTCAAGGAGTCTGCAGCTGACCTTATGCAACCATTCAGGACCTAACAAAACAGCCAGTCCCATACTGCTGGAAAACATGTTACTGCCAGGAGTTCACTGCTGCCTTCTTACCATTTACTTACTCAGAATTAAACCTTTCAGAAACTACTAGCCAGTGTGTGTGTGGCAAACTGTTTGCTCTGTCTAGAAAACTGACAAAAGAGTTTTACACCTGAGTCCAATATAAAGACAACGTACCTGCTTCATTTTAAATGCTGAGACAGTCTATTAGTTTGAGTGCACTGTGTCAGAGTACATCTTGGCAGGTTTTACCTCCTGCTTGGAAGATTAGCTTCAAGTGATAATTTGAGACAATCTTAAAAACTTAGTTGAAACAAATTTTGATGGACATGCCCTTTCATAGCCCTAAGTCATTTTTTACCCCTAATGTGCTGCTTGAGTAGGATCTTTTGAAGATGTCAGAAACTCATAGCTCTCCAAAATACCTGTGTGGCTTTGCCTGCCTTTTTCCTTTCACTGTGCTGCCTCCTCACAGCTGCCTCCTGCTGTCTTTCCACTAAGGCCCACTTTCAGACTCTCTACAATTCTTTATTTTTTACACTTGAAAAAGAAAAGAATAATTGCATAAGTAATCTACCAGTTGCTTTTTCTTTAGCACATCTCTGTCTAATGTAAACAATTACCACACATAAATTCTAGTGTTATGGTATTTTTTTAGAGACTTCTTGTCACATTTAATAGTTCTCAACTTTGCAGTCCCATACAGGAAGTTAAATCTGAGATCTTTGTCTATTTGGTTTACTGAAAAATTAAAACCAATGGAATAGGAATCAAAATTGTCAGCTCTCACTGCTCCCTCCAAAACGTCTGTTCTTTCTTTCTCCTTTTACAGTTGCCACCCAGGATTCAGTAATCCTGACCTTCCCTGGTGGTTCAATTCTCTACTGAACTACGCGTTACAGACTCACAGATCAGCGTGTATGGTTGCCTTTTGTGCTCACTTGCATGTATGCGACCCCAGTTCTGCCCTCTGGTGTGGATTTTCAAGCATCCATGACAGAGAGGTGTTTGGAATTTTTACTTTTTTGGATCAAAAAACCCCCAACCACCACCAAACTAACTCAAAAGTTGTTGGAGAGTTGCACTTACTATTCTGCATACATCTTAATATGTGCCGATGAAGCCAGAGAATGTGAAGCCAGCAGAGCTGCACATAGATGAGATTGAAAGCGATCTCATTAACACCATTTGTAGTCCACTCAAATTAAGAACATATGGGCAGGTGTAGAAGACACGATTTCGAGGGCTGACTGCCTCAAGCCAGCCCTTCAATACCTAAGTTGTTATTAGTGGGTTGCTGTGCTGTGCTTTCAACCTAGCTCTGGTTGAAATCCAAGCAGAGATCCAAGATGTCCAACCTGAAATATTTTAAAGGGGCCCTGCTGCTACAATGTCTTGTGTGCACTCTGACCTTCTGGATTATGTTCTGTAAGTGCAACCACCTTAACATCCCAAGCTGAAGATCCAGAAATCCAAGTGTCCTGAGTCTTACAGGATATGTGAATTTCTGAGGGTTGGACTCAGTGACCTTAGAGGTCTTTTCTAACTGTGACGACTCTGTGATTCTGTCGTAGCGTCTGAATGTGGGAGCAAAAAGCCTTTCCCAAATTCCTCAAATTGTCTATGAAGCTTGGGCTTCTTAGACCAAGGAACCTGCATTCCAACGTATTTTGATTCAAGAGTGCAGATCAAGGTAAGTGACTTCCTTAAGAGGTAACTTAAGAGCTAACAGTAAATACCCGCTGGTGTGCTTACAATATTCAGACTTCTATGAAAGGACAGATTATCAATACAATTAATATGTCACAGCAAAATTAGGGCAAAGAACTCAAAACTCAGACTACTTTTGTCAAATCATTTGACCTAAGACAAACTGGTATAAGTGAGGATGGCTCAGAGAACTGAACTGATATATTTGACACTGGGAAAAATAAAGTCCCATTTTTATCCAGACTCCTCAGCCGGGTCACTGGAAAAATATTATTAAAAAACATTGTAAGGTCTTGGAGCAGAAGCATACCCTTTTGTACCCTGTAAGCTGGAACATTAATGTTTGGTAAGAATGGCTCCAGAAACTCAGTGTTTCCTTAGTAAATATATTTTCTTTATAAATGCCCCATGGATGAGAAGACAAGACTATTGAGGACTTGCTTAGCGATAGATTTCAAATATACCTACAGGATTTCTTTGCTAGCAGTTTCCCTTGCCAGCATCTAGAGCTCTTGACAGGAGCACTATAATGATACTATTAAGGTTAGTTCTTAAAGTTGTCTTGAGATTTACCTTGATCTGTTCTCCTGCAGTCATCAGTATCTATGGATTTTCTGGCTGTCTTCCGTGTGTACTGAATTATATGGAATGACATCATTTGAGGCTAATCTGCAGTGGGAAAATTGCTTGTTGGCAGTTTGTCTTTATTCTAAGGTTGTGTTCAACACCAGACAAACTTGTTGAACTGCCTCTACTACCATCACAGATTTTTCACAGCAGATATGTAATAGAGATCAAGCATTTTTTGTAATTGTCATTGAGAAGAATTATTCTTCTCTTCCATTATTAATTGAGAAAAAAAGATCCAAAAGGGACTGTTTTTTCCCCGTAAAATTTAAGATTTGCAAGCATGCTTAGTCTACAGGCATTATAACCGCCTTTACATTGACTGTGTTGACACTGTGTTATATCTCAGTTTTCTTGGCTCCACAGTTTAGACATCTACACCAAAAATCTCAAGTATATTGACCCAAAAGTGTTAAGAAATGCTTCTGTAACCTATTATTCCAGTACCAGTAATGCACTGATAAGAGTTTCTGCCATACCTTTAGTACTGTTACTGTAGAGTTTCAAGCTAGAGCTGCACCTAGCAAGTGAAAAAGGTTAATAAATATGCCTAGTCTAGATTTTTCATAGTCCTTAAAAGGCATAATATTTTAAGAAGCAATTACACCTACACCCCTGTAACTGCTTTGAAAAATTAAAAAAAAAAAGCATTTTGTTTTCTATCTAACCTGTGTTGATGGCTACTCCTTTCCCTCACAGCCTGCCTTGATTCCTCTCTGTGCAAATATGCTCTTACCTACCCTAAACATCCACATATTTTACACTTAATACTTTTATGTACATAAAAGTACGTAACTGAGATGCACCGTCCTGTTTGACACCTTGAAACATTTTAAACAAAGGCACATAAGCTGGATTTCACGGTATTTAGAATAGTTGCCAGTGAGCGAGGTGAGAAAATGTAATTGTGCAATAACCTGCTCCACTTGAGCTTGAGGTCAGCTCCAGCCGATCCCATGGTTGCAAAACCCAACTTCGAGCAGAGATCTGGTTTAACAATCCAGGCAGCACCTGGTCCCAAGTGTTTTCAGGCACTCGGAGGGCGGTCCGACAGTGAAACACCCCCTCGGGAAAAGCGCCGGTCACCTACACCCCTAGCTATCGGACTACACCGCCAGACCCCTTCACAGCGAGTCTGGGCCGGGGCAGCATGGCGGCAGCTCCAACCAGGGCTGACCAATCCGCACGCAGCGAGCTCCGCCCCTCCGCCTGGCCCAAGGGCTGTGGGGTGGNNGGGCCCGGCCGGGCCGGGTGGTGTGTGCGGCGCCGTGTGCTGATGGCGGTGAGGGTGAGCCTCACGCGAGCCTCGTGTCGCTGTGGGTGGGCCTCCTTTGGGTGTGGAAGGGGAGAGGTGGAGGACTGGCAGGCAGGCGAGGGGGCTGCAGGGTGGTGCCGGGGTTGCTTGTCTGGATGCTCCGCGGGTGCTGCTGTAGGCCAGAGCCGTTCTGTGCTCTGCGTGCTATCTGGCAGATGGAGATCAAACCCATGGCTGGATGGGCCGAAGCCGTATGGTGAAGTCAGAGAAAAGCGGCAGGGTCCAACAATTAACTCTACAAGTGCTCCACTATTTGCTCTAACTTTTACAGCCTTCTGAATTTTTTTGCTAAACTGCTGGAATACCACAGAAATGGACTTATAATCATACAGCTTTTCAAAAGGACTGGGGAAAGCATCGAGGTCACATTTAGCTCTTGCATTATATGAATGTATGTAGTCTTCTATGTTAGATGTTGTGCAGCTGTATTTTTGCAAAGTATGATTTAATGTTGAAATTCAAAATTAGACACTTGGAATATTTTGGGGGCGTGGTTCGTTTTTTTTAACATTTCTCCCTGTTCCTGTTACAAAATAATTACATGAGAAGTATCAAAGGAATCTTGTGATTTCCTTGATCAAGATATGATCCAAAAATCAATTTTTAGAAGCTAAGATTTGGATTGACATGTTTCATTTGAGAGCAGGATCTATTACAGTAATAAAAAGTTCAAACATTATACATTTTCCCCACTTAATTTCTTACATGCTTTCACAGAACCACAAATTAGTTGTTCTGCCATGCCAGCAAGTGCTTTAGGCAAAATTTTGTCACAAAGTTTTGCCCAAAGCTCTGTAGATGATGGTAATGAATATATGCAGTTCCAACATTTAAGAAAGGAAGTTAATATAATTTAACAGGCAAGTGGGAAGGAAATGGCAACAGAAAAGCCAAATTTGTGAAAGTTTTGATTTATCAAGATGCGTGTGTCAATTCCCTAGTTTTCTAGTCACAGTAAGTAGATTTATGTTACTACTGTTCGACTAAGATACCCTCAGATATAAAAATTAACCCAAATAATTTTAAATTTTCAATAGTAAAGAAATGGTCTTTTTCTTGCTTGCTTTCATATCAAAAAATGCATGTTATTTGATGGACCAAAGTGTAGAACTTCCTTCACATATTTACAGTCCTTTAGTAAAGTTCTGATAGCTGCAATAGTTTCTAGATCTGTATTTCATCACTGTAGTCTTGAGAGAAGCCTGATACGTATTTGGGTTACGTTGTGCCATGCATGGTGATGATGTTCTGAGGGTTCTAAGAGAGTGTGAAGAGATAAGAAATCTAAGTGATGATGCAGGAAATGTGCTCAGATTAAGAAACAGATGATTATCAAGAGTTTCTGAAGACATAGAGATGGGATTTTTTTTTTCCCCCCATAGTATTGCATTCAAAAATTACACTTCTAAACTCTTCTACACACTGCATTGTTATAAACCAAATTCCTAGAAAACAATCAGTTTCTGGAATGTGTATTTTTTTTACCAACATGTAACTAACCTTAGTACAAAACTCTCCCAATAAAGTTTTATGTCTAGTGTTTTGAAGGTAGGACTTAAAATCACACAAAAAGCTTAATGTTTTCATCTGAATGTTGTCTACGTCAATCCTTATCTATAAAAAGTCATAATCATTGGTAGTTTTAAAACTTAAGGGCTACTGTTCGTGAGGCAATGAAGAAAGGACAAGCAATTGTAACTTTGAAGGATCACTGATGTTTTTATCTTTGATTCTAGCTCTCATCTAGATTCCCCTAGATACAGGGGAAAAATGAGGCATACTAACTGGTTGATTCTGTTGTGTTAAGGACATTCTTCAGACATTATGCTCTTGTCCTCTTTATTTCTTTAAGGTGGTGATATTGTTGGAAAAAAGATGATCCCAGTGGCTGAGATGGGCCAGAGCACTTTGACACATTGAGTACTTTGTCTTAAATTGTCTTAAATTGTGCTCTGTCCTTGAGCACAGACCCTATGAAGAGAGGCTGAGAGAGCTGGGGCTGTTCAGCCTGAAGAAGAGGCGGCTCAGGGGAGACCTCATTGCTGTCTACAACTACCTGAAAGGAGGCTGTAGCGAGGTGGGAGTTGGTCTCTTTTCCCAGACGACTTTCAACAAGACAAGAGGACACAGTCTTAAGTTGTGCCAGGGGAGATTTAGGTTAGATATTAGAAAGAATTTCTTTACGGAGAGGGTGATCAGGCATTGGAATGGGCTGCCCGGTGAGGTGGTGGATTCTCCGTCCCTGGAGACATTTAAAAAGAGACTGGATGTGGCACTCAGTGCCATGGTCTAGCAACCGCAGCGGTGGGTCAAGGGTTGGACTTGATGATCTCTGAGGTCCCTTCCAACCCGGCTAATTCTATGATTCTATGAAATTAATTCACCAGTTACTGTTTTCACCATATACTAGCAGATCAGTTATGTTACCTGCAATGATACAGTATGCAGTTCATTTAAATAATTTTCTGGGAAAAAGTAGCTGATAGAGGCTGTTGTAACTGCAGATTTAATTGGATCAAACATCAGTATGTGTTGGATGAAGGGTGTTTTAGGATGTTTTTTAGCTGTATGAACATGGTTTTGTAAATTCATCTTATTTATCATCCAGGTTAGCTTTCTTGCAGTTATCTTTAATGTGTCTTACATATTTTCTGTTTTGTAGTTGTGCTGCCAAGTCCTTACAAGTGTCTTTATAACGTCTTCAGCAACCTTGTTCGTACACACGATAAGGAGGGACCAAGAGAAGAGCTAGAAGCACGAGAATCTGAACTGCATAAGCAAAGACAGTTTGTGCCTCAAAGCTAAGTTTTGAGGGCACTAGAGATCTTACTCAAATGAATTTTGGATAATGTACATCTCTTTAAAAAAGGGAAAAACAAAACACCAAATCCCACCAGACCAACCAACCAACCCCCAAAAAATCTCTTTTGTGTCACTGTATTGGTGAACGTTGAAAAGAAATTTGGTATTATTCCCTTTTACTATGCTAAAATAGGCTAGACAATATTTTAAAATTTGATTAGCTAGCTGCATAGTATGTTATGGGTAAAACTAAAAGTACAGTAAAGGCAACTTAATAGCCCAAGTTTAACTGGAATATGTATACACTGACAAAATAATTTGTGGTAGCTTCTTTAATGAGTACTGTACTGTAATGCAGCAGTAATGTGCTGTGCTTTCAAATAAGGTTCAGGGACAATTAATGAAGAGTGTGCTGAGCTTTTTGCTTAAGAGTTCTTAATCCTTGTGACCTGGCCAGGTTCCAAGTTGGGTAATTACATAAGGTTATTTCCTGCTTGCTATAGCTTAATAAGAGATGCCATCACTTCCTGTCCTAAACAGTGTGTATTCTTGTCTGTTGTGTCACAGCTATTTTTAACTCCGCCCCTGGCAGGGGCAAAGCTGGAATTTGAGAGACACTGGTGAAACTAGGCTGGGAGAACAAATCGTGTTTCTCTGTCTTTCAAGAACAGAAGTACCTTTTCACAACAGAGGGCAGGAAGAAAATAGAGTGACTTGTAGCTAATTTTGTCTCTTTCACAGTAAGATGTGAGGTCAGAGGAGTACACTTTCTAGAAAGTCTATGCGGTAAATTGTAACAGGCTGAAGCAAAAGGTCCTCCTTAGAGAAGATTTTTAGGATTTGACAGTATGTGTGAAGTTGCAGTCTATATTCTTTCCCATCCTTTGGAAGTTCTTATTTTGGCCATTGTTTAGATCATCTAATTTACAATCTGTATTTTCTGCAAACAGTTACAGCTGTTCTTCTGGGCATTCATTTGCCTCAGCACCTTTGCAGAGCTTCAGAAGGAAAGCTACCTACATACTGATTTCTAGCAATTAAACAGCATTTCTTAATGGAAGCAACGTGGTGGTGAACACATCTGCTCAGTTGCAAAGCTATTACATTTGTTTCATATTGTTTATAATCTTACTTGTGCTTTTAAAGATTATTTGGCCTGTTGTACTTCTGACATTTTCATTACAGTGAGCAGTAGATCAGCAAAACCACTATGCTTTTAACCAGTTTACACTGTTACTGCTTTTGAATGTGGTGATTTAAAACCCAGATTGTACATAAGAATTGAAAGAAATACTGTTTTTAAAGAAATTGATTGGCATGCATTAAATGCCAACTGTTTCTGCCCTTTATCAGAGGAATGAGTAGTCCTACTAACCTTGCAAAAACTTAATTATTTTTTCTTTGATGGTAACTTTCTGCTAGTCCTTATTATCTATCTTAATGTACTTTACAAGAATAATGAAACAGATGCTTTGCAAACACTACTCCCATACATCTGTTAACAGAACTGCAGGGTACAGATTCTAGCCTCTAGTGAACACTGCATAGGCTTTTAAGATACTTTCAGAAACTTTTTTTGTGTTTAAGTGTTTAAAAAGCTCTGCTTAGACCAGCCCGTGTTGGGCTGGTCACCAGATCAGAGTCTGGAAACATTGTGTGGATTTTAACTTGAGTCACTGACCTCAGAGAGTAGCTCCGCAAACAGCTGAATTGCTACAAATGGTGGGCTGTACAGCTGTGCTGTTAACCTGTGAATAGGGGTGAGGAAGAGAGGAACCTCTTCAGCTGTCTTTGCCTTTGGGGAGATAATCACGGTGAACTCCACCTACAAAGTCCCCTAGGAATTCTGGGCTTGACCTTCCAGACGTTTATGTATTGTAAGTAAATGGTTCTAGTGACATCAGTGCAATTATTCAAATGTGTAAGGTTACGTGTCTCTAAATATGGTGCTTACTTTATTTTATTTTTGTTTTCATTTTTAAGCAATTAGGTTCATAAATGCATTGGTAGGTGCACTTAGTTAAATAAATATTAATGATAAGGTCAATAAGCATAGCAGAAAAGACAAGAAGACCTACAAAACCATACTCTGACATGGTACATTGGGGTTTTTTGTGGCACTTATACTGAAGGCCTGAAAACAATGCCAAGGATAACTATATTTTTAGTTAATTCATCATACTAAGAAAGCGAAAGAAACAAGAATCCTGGTTTTTTAGTATACATGCTGCAGTTTGAATTTTCATCTATCAGAACAGAAAACTACACCTTTAATACTGCCTGGGGGAAAATGGCCAAATTGGAAACCTAGAAACTCTTCTGATATAATAGTTAATCACTTTGAATGCATCGGTATCATCCACTAACAACAGCTTAGAATCATAGAATCATAGAATTGGCTGGGTTGGAAGGGACCTCAGAGATCATCAAGTCCGACACTTGATCCACTACCGCTTCTATTGAATAGAAGTATTAAAACAAAGGAATTGTTAATACATTTTTAAACCATTGGAAGTTTTGCAGTAATAAAATATGTGTGTGTGACCAATGGAAAAACAGTAACTTTTACTGTAGACTATAGGTGTAAACTATAAAATACTATGTGGTTACCTAAAGCTATTTTAAATTGTTGACTGAAAGTCAAGTTAGTATTCAGTGCAAAGAGGAAGATACTGTTCATATTTTGATGTCAAATACATCCCAGTGGTTTAAATTGAGATTGTTGACTGAAGTTTCTAAAGAGAAGTATGTGTTGAGGCCTGTGGTTCTATATTCAAGTTGATTAAATTTTATCCTGCTCAGCATTACAGAAAACAAAGGTTACGTGACTTTGTCCAAACATACACACACCTTTTTTTCATAAGATACTATGGTCTGGCTTGTCAACAGCAAAAAAATATATTGAGATTGGCTATTTAGAGCTATATAGATGATAGAATTTGTTCTAAATGTTATAAGCAGAGGTATTTAATATGTAAGTAACAGCCAGTAAATTTGATAGTGAATTATCTAAATCCACTGTTTGTTTCCCCTTATAAAATCCCGTTATCTCCTGCATGACAATATTGTTTTATTGGAAAATGCGTGAGTTCTTGGTGCATAACATTCTGAGCAAAACAGGTTTTTATTGTACTGGTACTTATTCTTATCCCACACTTTTATCAAGACCATTATTAGTAAATTTTGAGGTTAGAGAGGTACTGACCCAATCAAACACGTACAGAGCTTGGCCTCCAAGTTAATTAAATGCGGGTTAATAACATATTATAAGGAAATAATTGTCCTTATTACAGTTATTAGGTAGTTAGTCAAATTATAGCTTCAAAGGAATGCAGAACATGGAGAACTCAGTACTAAATTATGCATTTGAACCTTAGGCCAGCTTTTTCTGTTGAGACAGTTTGCTGCTCAAAGAAATTGTGTGTCATTGAAATTAAATGCCTTTCTGGGGATGGAAGGTTCCAGTTTTTAATGAAATTACTGAGTGTGGTGTAGTGAAATGATTAAAATCTGTATTCCGGGAAAGTGGCGGACAAAGAAATCAATAAATGCTAGCAAACCTTTTGCTGGATGTGGATCTTTGGAATGAAATAGACTAGTACAAATATAATAATTAAAACCATATCAGCACATTAATGTGTTTAGCATGAGTCTCATGCGACATTGTCTTTACTAATTTTTAGCATACATTTTACTGTGTAATGAGAAGCTTTATTTTCTTACAACCGTATTAGGCAGCATTTTTGCCCTCCCCCCAGCGTTCCCGCACTGCAATCATTGTGCTTGCACTTATTATGTTACAAATGACCGAGGTAAGGCTGACATCCTCATTGCATGCAAAAAGAGCTGGTCTGCCAAGCGTTTTTTTTTTTCCTAATGAAGCAGCTTTGTGAGATCTCCCCATGTGTTAATACTAATGAAGAATCTCAAGCACAATTAAAATCACAGCCAGTGGCTGAAGAGGAAACTGAAAACAATGACATCTTTCTACATATGCATGTTTCTTTATGCTGAGATCAGCTTTAATAGAAATAATGTTGATTTTTAAAATACTTGTGTGTAGCATTTAACAAAGTTATCAAGCTGTACATACTCTGGTACGGATTCTGAGTGAAATGACTCAGATTTTCTTTGCTGCACTGTGGTGTAACTTCAGATCTATAGTGTTAGGGTTTGTAGGGAGCAGCCCTTTGGCTCTTGAAGTGTACTTTAACCCTGAGTAAGTTTGAGAAGACGCCAGAGGAAGAAAAAAGGGGGAGGTTACCATGTGTGCGGTTGGAAGGGTTGGTGTCGGGAAGTACAGTTTTTACTTTACAAACAACCCGTGTAGGTTGTTCCAGGCATGGGGAGAACAGAGGCATTTAAAAGAGATATTGAAGGTTTTTAAAAATTCTTGTATTACTACCTGGTGAATTTTAATAGTTACCCATAACTGTAACTTAATTCCCCCGCCCTTGTTGCCTGTTTTACCTCAATTTACCTCATTCCTCTAGAACATAATAGTTAAATGTGGCTTCCACTGTTATTTTTTATTTGCTATGGTTCTTTAAAATGCCTCCTCTTTCGGAAATGGGTCACCTTTCCCAACCCCCCTCCCTCCAGATGGCTATTGTTTGTATCATACATTCTTTGTTGCTACGTTAGAAATTTGTTGTTGTTATTTTTTAACATTTTTTACCTGAACCTAATCTGCAGCGTAAAAAATAACATAGGTACTTAAGGTGGTAAGCCGTGTTTCTCCCTGGATGGGTAAAGTCATCCTTGAGAAATGCCCCAGTGCAGACTTGTATCCTTTTTATCGTCGTTTTAATAACACGAACTGTCGGTAACTTTTCCCGAACACAATATGACGGAGCCGAACAAGCGGAGGCTGCGCCGGGAGCCCGGGACGCAGCTGGCTCGGCGGGTCAGCGTTACCGGGGCCGGGATGGGATAAACAACCCCCGCGCTCTCCCGCCCGCTCAGCTGCCGCTCGCATTGTTGGGGAGCGACGGGCCGGGCTATGCTGACGTCACTTTCGGTTGGTGAAGCCGCACGAGCGGCGGCTGAGCGGGCGGGAGAGCGCGGGGGTTGTTTATCCCATCCCGGCCCCGGTAACGCTGACCCGCCGAGCCAGCNGCCACCTGAGGGGCTGGCAGCGCTCCGGGGCCGCGGAGGTGAGTTACAGCCGCTCCACGCCCCCCCCGCGCCGTGGGGAGAGCAGGGAGAGTTTTCCCTCGGATGAACGCGTGATGTGTTACCGCCTTCTGCCCCGTCGCGCTCGCGTTCACAGCTCGGGCTGTGGCCGCCGCGCTGCCCTCCCCTGCCGGTGCGTATCCGTCGCCTTTGTTGTGCTGGGGCGGCCGCGTCTGGGCGCCAGTGCGGGTGCCGCCATGGGGCTGTGCCCGGGCAGCGCTGCGGCCGGGGGGCGGAGGTGGGTACTGGGGAGGCGGCTGGGACGGGACGGCCTGGGTCCCGAGCGATTTTAAACTTTACTCATGGCCGTAAGCCCGTGCCTTGGCCGGGCCGTGCCAGTCACGTCTCTGCTAGCGGCCGTCCGCAGCCTCTCTGGCGGTGCAGCGCCTGCCGGGGCGTCTCTTTTGTGTGGCGCGATGCGGTGCGCTCCGCGTCGGCCCTCCCGTCCCCCCGCCTACGCTCCCGCTGTCCTCTCGCCGCGGGCGAGCTGCTCCGCTGGTCTGGCCCGGCGCTGCCCCGGCTGCTGGGGCTGTCAGGCCGCCCGGGCGGGTACGCCGGCAGTGCGCGGACGCGGAGCGGCGTGGGGTGATCGGCGCGGTCGCTTGGAGCAGCGGGCGGGAGAGGGAGAGGGGAGGGGGCGCGGGGGAGCGAGCGTTGTCTGCGCACGGCCGGGTCTGGCCCGCGGGCCCGTTTGGCGGCAGCGCGGGTGCGGAGGCGACCCCCGCTTCACGGAGTGTGCGGACAGGGCGGCGGGTGGGGGCGGGCCGGCAGACAGCGCCGTGCCGCGCACCCCGCTCACTGCGGGCCCCTCCGCCTTATCTTTTGTGCGTGTTGCATCCGTATGAAGAGAAACAAGCAGCTGCAGCCCTGGGCCGAGTTGTTGAAATTTATCCCTTTGTGTATATTACAATATCCTCCATTTTTCTGCCCTCTAAACAACGAGCCTTTCGCCATCTTGGGCAAATTTTTATTTCCCTAGTCGGTCCGTCTCTTTTAGGAGGGAATGAGTGGAAATCATTGGTTAAGACTCAAAGTTTAGCAAATGTTACAGGGACGGACAGTGACGTCATGTAAAGTTTAAGGGAAATTTTTCCAAGAGTATGTGCATTCCCTCGGAATTCCTGCTATAACGTGATGTAAACCACACTTTAAAGGTTCCTAGTTAAGACTGCACGTTCACGGAAAGCAAGAATCTACTTTATCTGGTGCCGGGTTTTGTAACAGGCAGAGAAATAATTGTGCTTTTGGGTTTTCCTTCTCCCTCACGCTCCCCCCTTCCCCCCCCCTTTCTTTTTTTTTTCTTCTTTCCTGGCCTTCAGTAGTTAATAAGTAATGCTCAAGGTTCTCCTTGGAAAGTATATATGCATGCTAGGTGGGTGTAGCTTGGGTTACGTTCCAGATACTGTACAATATGGGTTGCAAAATATAGTTAATATGCTAAACTTATTTTTTAAAAGGTTAATCTCTTTACCTCTGGTTATAAGCTCTATGTAACCTGTTGTGAAAAGGGAAACAGTAAAAGGTACTGTTGTTCTTATTTACCTGTGAATTGTACTTCTTTGTTTTTAGAAATCTCATTAAAGTTTTTCTGGTCACCTGATATGAGTTAGTGAAATACATGGGACTTGATGAAGAGTAACTGCTATAGGTACAGTTTTGCTTTGCTGTTCTTTTCCATGTACTTGCCTTGTGGTGTATTCAGTCACACTGTTACAGTGGCACTATTGAGACCATGAAGCTGCCTGTATTTAATTTGTGTTGTGCCTTCAGTGTTGGGAAAACGACTAACAGTTAACATATTAAGAAACAGGAATAGTTGTTAGTACAGCAAGAATTTTTCCTATCCAAGTCTACACTAATGTACCTAAAGCATCCTTAAGGTTATGGTGGAACAAATGTCAGATACTTACTTCGAGGGGTGTGTTTATGGTTTGAGGTTGTTTTTTGTTGTTGCTAGTTTGTTGTGTTGTTTTCAAATGGATCAGAAAGTGTGGTTGAAGTAACTGTTTGCCATCTAGGTGAATATTGGGTAGATGAAAACATTTAAATAGTTGAAAGCATGTACAACAGATGGTTCTAAATTATACATGCAACAGAGGTCTTAAAAGATTTGGCAGATTATAAATGGTAAGCAGCAGAGGATAAGTAGTTTCAGAAAATGATAGTCTACTTGACATCTCATACCTGTAATAAATTATTTGTTTTTGAATACACGTTTTTATTGCAATGCTGCAAAATCAATAAAGTACAAAAATTACTTTGGCTACCATTTTTTAAATATTATGTAAAGTGTGTGTAGAGGAAGCATTAGGGGCTGTTAAGGGGTCTCTGCTCAATAAATTTTATGTAAATTTTAGTTTTTGTTTCACTTTAAGCAGGGGATATTTGTTTAATCATAGATGGTATAAACTCCTTGTAAGAAATGGAGTATTACTACCAGGTTTTGGTGAAGCTCTTAATAAACAGAACTCTGGAGAGTAAAAAAATATTTCTCTAGAGGATCAGGCAACATTCCCTTTTCATTACTGATGCAGACTGTTCTGAATGGCATAAAGTAAGGTTTTGTGACTAATGCATACTGAAAATAAACTGAATTGTACTGTCACTTCTCGTCTCATTTTAAAATCTAAATATCACTGTGCTGGTTCCCTACAAGTCTGTGCAATTGTTTTAAGATTAATCCTTGCAGATTATTGTAGCTTGTCAGTAACATTATAGAGTTTTTGTAATAGTGTTGGAGAAGTATAACTAAATACGTGCTTTGTAGCCTCTGAGGAAAAATGGTTAATTTTTGTGAACACGTGATAAGATGCTTTCAGCTCACAAAAGACAAATTGGCGATTTTTTTTTACGGAATAAGCACTGTTTGACCAGTGCAGTATATGCTTAATCTTTATACTCACCTTATGATAAGGAGAAACGCTGTAGAAGACTGAATTTTTGTCTTTTGAGGACACACTGAAAATGCAAATAAGAAAGTAACGGAAGTCTTTTTTTCTAGGTCCTGTTGCCCTTTCCCTGGTTTTCTTTGTTTGTATGTTTATTATGGAGCTGCAGTGTAAAGGAGCAGATGTTTTGCAAAACATCCTGATGTGTTGCTTTTCTTATGGGAGTGCATAGCTGTTCCTTCTGATGCATCAACTTGACAGCTGGTTGATTTCATGGAACTGCTAAGAAGCCATTAGTGATGTCATTCAATTGAAACAGAACAGTCACTCCCAGCTTGAACTGCAATTGTTAATGTCTTTGTTGCTACTTTTCTGTTCCTACACAAGATATGGAACATCACAGTTGCAAAGAAAAGGAAGTTTGGGCTCTGTCTCATATCCTTGAATGAGGGAACAAGACGCATTAGTAAGCGACTGCTTTTAGTTTTATAATATTCTTATAATGGTGTATTTGGAGTTAAGAGCTCTTTGCTGTTGGGAGGTAGACTTAACCAAAAATGCAGTTTGCTAAACACATGGACACTGACACAGAAGGGGCATCCCACAGTTCAGATCACTGTGATTTCCTGTTCCTGGCCGTAATACAGGTGTCTTTCAATCCAAACAAATAGGTTACATTTCTTTGGCTTGGTTGTTTTGGTTTGGGGTTTTTTTGTTTGTTTTGTTGTTGTTTTGTTGTTTTTCTGTTTCATTTGTTGTTGTAAGCTTTATTCTAATAGATGAGTATGGAAGATTGGAGCTTTGTGTTTTCACCACTTAGACGACTTGGCCCAACAAAGATTCCCAAAGTCTTACCATTTTTTTCCAAGCACAATTCAGCTTCCGAGATAATTTACACAATGTTCTGTAGTAGAATAAAATTATGTCATACCACATTACAAACTAGGTATGAACTTACACAAAGATGTGCTGGGCTCGTCAGTGTCCGTTTCATTCTTTCAGAAGGATGATGCCTGTTGCCACTACTGTGAAATCTCTCCCACTGCCTTCCTGCTCACACCCACAAGGGCCTCCTGAATGTCTTCTTTTCTGTGTATAAAGGATGTAAGACTCTTTTCATTTGATGTAGGTCAGGCATTGTAACAAGCTGAATGGGTTAAGCTTTGGTAGTTTGCAGAAAGGGACTGGAAAGATTTTTCTAGCCCCTGAGGGAGGAATCGTACAGAACTTCAAAATTCAAACTACTAAAAATGTAAAGGGACAATCTGAAAAATTGGCTCACCTGATGGACTGTTTACATTAGTAACGATCCCACTGGAATCAGTGGGATGGTGAAATAAAAATTTCAGGCAGTATGGAAACTTGTAAAGAAGGGAGATTTACTGTCAGATAATGTCTTCTTTTTGGAGCATCACACAGAACTTCTGGAATTGTTGTAAGGGAGAATGAAGAATTTTAGTTTTTGAATAATGGAGAACTCTACTATTGTTTTCTTGCAAATTACAGGAAGTGTAAGATTTTCTTTAGAGTATTTGGTAATTACAGTACACAAAATAATCTGCTTTTTGAGCTTGAATCTGAGTTGTGGGATTGTCAGATGTGAAGCTAAAATTTGAAATAATCTAGAGAGTATTTTTTCCTTCTTTGAATACATATCTAGCTTTTCTGAATGACAATTCTGTTTATTAATTGATTTTTATTAATGAATTCTTGTTTCTCTAATGCTGAAAGTAATAAACAATGTGTTGCATGTTATCAGATAGCTCTTTTAGAACAGTGTTGTGTGGTATCCAAATATAATCAGCAGTGTAACCCTACAGCCCCCTCCTCAGCCTTCAGTCTCTTCTTGTACAAAAGAAAACCAGTTTGACAGATATGCAGTGGTCTGCTGGATGTGTAGGGTTGTAATTTGGTGGATTTTGCCCCATTTTCTGTTCTTAAATTTTTCCACAACCATGCACTCATTAATCAGAGACATTATTCCTGCTGAGGGCAGAGAGGTTCATCAAATTGGCATCCCATTTGGTGTAAAGAACAGTGTACTGAAGCTCTTAACGGGCTAGGCCATAAATAAATCAAAGGTCTTTGTATGCAGACCCTGTAGGTTAATACTGTATACTTCAATGTCCTGTCTTTGTTTTTATGATTTATGTTTTTAAGTGTTTGAAGCTTGATGCAAGCCTTCATGCAGGTCAGGGATGGCCATCCGATTGGCTGGAGCAAAAAAGCGTTAATTTTGCAGAGGGGCTTTCATGTTTGCTGTGGGTTGTTTTTTTTTTTTTTAATTTTTATTTTTTGGCTGGGAGATAATTGCAGTATTGCCTAAGCTGTTGTAGGAAAGTTCTGGAGACTGACAAGCCCTGCTGTGATAATGGACCTTATGCATGAAACACCAATAGTTTGGTCCTAAAGCTTGTTCTGAAGCTTACTGCTATTTGTATCTTTAGCAGAACTAACATATAGAATAAGCAAAAACTATTGGGATTTCCCTCTAGAAATAGTGCTGGGATTTGGCTTTAACATGTATTGGTTGCATATTCATAATTTAAGAGCAGCTGGTTACAGCAAGCACATCTTCATTTGCAAGCTGTTATAAACGATTCCATTCATACATGGAGGCTGTGCTTGGAGGTTTTTTTTATTGATCTACCTGCATTTGAAATCTGGTCACTGCAGCCACAGAGGCCTTTCATTTTAGTTGTGCTTGCATCACAGAACACCCTCAGTATTAGACATTTAATTTTAACTAGATACTGAGTAAAATGATAAACTGTGAGCTTTGAAGAAACATGGTGTCAGGGTAAGCAGTGACATACATCTTAAATACAAAATACTGTTACTTAAGCCACCTATAAAAGTAACACAAGCCAGCATTTGTAGTCCTTTGGTAGCTTGTGTTGTTCTAAATAGACATCTTTTTTAGATTTAGTCAAGGTTACATTGCTCAAACTGAACATAGTTGCTGAAGTTTGTGGTTCTTATGCATTGTATGCTCGGTGCTTTTGGAGGAAAACCCAGAAGTGTAAGTTGTGATTATATTACACAAAATGATGGTGTAGTTAAATACTAGTAAGCACAGTCTTGATGAGTATCACATGGATGTAATAATGGATATATTAGAAATCACTGTACTCTTACATGGGTAGCTTTATCTGTTGTTATAATGTGATACATAGATAGAAATAGTGGTTAGTAATATATATAAACTGTGTTAGTAAAGTTGATTTTTAAATCTGCCTTCCTCCCCCCCCTTTATGTTTTGGTTTTCCAGGTTAGAAATAAGGTGAGGCATTTCCACTAGTTTATACACTTAGTTTGGTAACCTCTATTTCTGCTAGCCCTAGGGACTGGAACTTCTCAAAAGAGAACTATATTTTTGACTGTAAAAATCAGCTTTTTGAACAGCCATATTCCTGTATCTCCCAAGGCTTAAGTGTATAGCAAGTCTTCTTCACTGAAGCAAAGGTGTTTGTGACCATGAGTGGGTAGTATTGATTCCATAGTTGAACCTTCTCCACAGGGTTAGTTTTCAAGTAGTTTTTTACAGTTGCACGAAGAAGTATGTTCATTTTGCAAAGGAACAGTGAAAAGGTGAGTGGAAGATGGAATTTGTGCTTATTTTAGAGTAAAACTAAAAATGTTAATTGGACTAGTGAAGTCAATCAGTTATGACCTTTTTGTCCTGGCACTGGGAACTAAAAGAGACAAATTAGATTTTTATTTGTATGTAATAAAGACATAGAACAGTTTGGAGTACTTTTCTGTTGTTTTGAGAGATTGCTACTATGTGTAAAACTGTTTCTGACTATCATTGAGGTAAATTTATAATATTCTGACTCCTGCAGATGCCAGTAAATTTTCATTGTTAACAGTGATGATGTCATGGACATACAGCATATTGCAAAGTTTACTGTGTTGATATAAGTAGTTTATACAGAGTAGCATTTAAATGTAGTCTACAGTCTTTTTGCAGTCATGGAAATGAATTATATGTACTGAGAGATCCATTTATAAAGACTTTTTAATAAAATAAGCATGTGGGGATGACAATCACTTAATTTTATTTCTTTGCCTCTAGATCATTAGTTTTTAAAATCATGGTAGTTTTGGTATCTTGTGAAGTGCTTAAAATAAATGCACAAGCAGTCATTTTAGAGAATTATCTGTATTCTGCTTTCTAGGAGATAAGCAAAATGCAGGTAGGTGGGATGTCTGACACACTTGGTAAAGTTGGGGGATTTTTTGCTTCATACATTGACCTCAACAGAACTGTCCTGCATTGTTTATTTTATAAAGCTTGGACTGAGGGAAGGCTTCATTCTTTAGTGTTTGTCCCTGTTGCTTCCAGCAGCATAAGCTATAATGGAGAGTGCTAGGGTAGTTATGTGATGTGTATAAATTGTCAGTATATTATATTCTACTTACACACAGAATCTTATTCTTTAGTTTAGCTGTCCCTCACAACCGTTTCCGTATATGATTTCAGTGATTCACAACTTATTAAATAATTTTTAGTTTTCTGCAAAAATTTGGTTAAATTGTAAAGAGCTATCTGAGTGCCAGATTTCAAGTGTGATTCTTTTATAATAATTTAGTTCTTTAGAAAAAAACCTAAATGCTAACTTCTGGGGAGACCTATGACAGCAATGGTGATCCAGAAATAGTAGATCAGTATTCTTGTCTGAAAGAACTGCAAGTTTCATTATGTTGCTTAGCAAGAACTGCTGATTGTGGAACACACTGACACCTGAAACACTTTTTTTTCAGAGATGTCCCAGGAGAATGTTTGAGATACACAGTATCAGATGTTTAGAATCTGAAGTTGGATTTTATTACATTAGGATCTCATCAGCCTGGAGATGCCAATGACCACTGTTTTTAGTACAGCATTAGACTGGTAGAGGGTTCTTACCAGCCTAACAGAAACAAAGGAACAACCTGGGGAAGTCACTTGATATTTACTTGTGTTACTCATGATCTCAAAATGTTATGGGTAGAACTGAAGAGTGATTCATGTGTCTTTCTGGAGTACAATCATCTTACACTGTGTTGAAAGGTTTCTGTGGCTTGGTAAGAAGAGACAGTTGCTGGTATGACTAATGGTAACTTTTTTTCATTTATGTTTTTAATTCTAAAGTTTGCAATGGGTTACTTGGAGAGAAAAGTAGGGTGTCAAGTAAATGGTGTTTGTGTATTGTTTGCCTGTCTTACTCCCCATGGAAAGACATTCACTGAATCAGTTAATGCCAATTTTTCAGGTCAAAACTATTCAAACCTAAACTGAAAGAAGGGCACAATGGGCCTTTTATTTTGTGTCTCCAATTTCTTGAGAAGATAGTTATTTCTTTGGTGATTTGGCCTGTCAATCTAGCCCTGAGCCCATTGGCTGTAACCTGTCCCACTGGAGTAGCATAATAAAATTTATGACAGTACTTGTTTATTGAACACCTTGTTTTGGTGCTTATGGACAGAAAAAGGCAAAATGGATTCTAAAATGTTGCATTATGTAGGCAAAGGGGCATCAGATTACTTCATGTACATACCCAGTTCTGTAAGAAAATTTCAGTTTCTGCATGAATTGTCAAATGCTTTACAGATTTTGGCTTACTGAAATTCTGACTTTTTTACAAAATTCTAGTCTGAATTATCATCAGCAACATCTAGGTTATAAGTAAGAATTCATGCTAGTTAAGATCTTCTGAACAGTGTTTCAAACAACATACTTCAAATGTATGAGACTGGTACTGATTTCTGCCTCTGGGAAACTTGTCTTTATAACAAGTGATGTAATATTTTTTGATGGCTTGTTTACAGTGCAGGGTATTTTTTAAGAATAGGATATGATTTGAAAGGACCTTACAGGGTACAGTTTATCTGTTAATGAAAAAAAAAAAAAAATTACCATAGTGAAAAAACCACCATGCTTATGAAAAGATCAAGCTGAACTGGAAGAGTCTAAGAAAACTTAACTGGATGCATGACATTAATTTGAAGTAAACCACATGGAGCAGAGGAAAGCAAGGAAAACAACATGACCTAAACATACACACTGATGGTTGTAAATTACTTACCTGCCATCAGGTAGAGATACTAGACTCATAATGCATAGTTCTGTTAAAAACATCAGCTCAGTAGCAGGCACAATGCAAGTCTGACACATGAGTGGGAGAGAATAATAAAACAAGGACAAAAAACATCTAAGACACTGTATTAATTCCGGTCACTGACAGGAATAATCAGTTTTGAATCACTGCGTATGATATGAGAGTATATAGAAATCTTCAGCTTCGGCTATGACCAGATGCTATAAAGTCATGATTGAAATAGTAAATAGAAATCAATTTTTTGGCATTTCAGATGTGATTGAAATGTAATAGGGGAACCAAAATAACCCAGTAAAAAAAACCTTGTAGATTGTTAACATAAACCAGGAAGTAGTGCTTTTCACTTGATGCTTGATTAAACTGTGGAATCATCCTTGGATGCTGTGGAGAGCAAAATTACAGCACACTTCAAATGATTAGGTGTATTAATGGAAGATACCTTGTTCAGTGACTGCTGAACACGGTGACTGAAATACAACATTAGGTTTGTTAAATCTTCATGCTTCTGATTTCTGAGAGAAGGATATATTATTCTTTCTCAAAATGGTTATTACTTCTGTAGATGGACAGTCCCTTCCAACCCAAACCATTCTGTGATTCTATGAGCTATGGGGGGAAAAATTAAGGTACTTGAAGGTTTTAGGCCATTATCTATTGTTATTTTCAGCAGAATCAAAAACAAACTAGAAAATCCAAAATCAAATGAGGAAAGCGTTCAGAAGTAAAAATGGCACAGGAAATGGAAGAGTTAAAGAACAATGCATATACCAAAGGAATACCTTACATTTTGCCAAGTTTTACTGTCAGAGATGTCATTAAACTCTTGTCCAACCAGCAGCCTCATTCTGTTTTCTCGAGACAATGGCCAAGTATAACTTATGACTGAGTAGTACTTACCAAGAATACTCTGGATTTAATCTCTGCTGATTGTGGTAATTCAGGGCTGAGCTGCTCAGAAACAACTAGAAAACAACCTATGTTCTACAATAAGCCTGGGACAAGCTCATTTATTATGGTGCCAGATATGCACGAGCAGATAAATGGCAACTATGGGTATGTGTTCTCGTATAAGAAGGAAAAATGACAAAGGATTTTGCTGGATGACAAAGTTTTCATGCCGTTCAGCTTTTATAAATGAAGAGTTTGATGCTTCAGATCATACTTCTGTGCTTATTCTCAGACTCGCTTGTGACTTCTATCACAGGGTCTCTAGTGCTGGAATTCATGTTTATTAGCACATTGAAATACAGAGGGATTTTTTTTTTTCTTGTGAAATAGCACTTCTGCCCTTAGTTATTGTTTATCCCTTTTATTTTTTTTTTCCTGATGCTACATTAGTTGTCATGGGAACAAAACCAGAACTTGAGAGCCAGCAGCCAGCAACTGAGCTGTCTTAGTTTCTCTTACTCTTTCCATGGGAACAGATGTTTTAGAGAGGAGGGGAAAGTAAATACTTGCTCTGGCAACTTCCACTTTACCTTTTTGTGATTCATCTGACTTGGAAAAAAAGCATTTGAGAATGGGGCTGTTGTTACGGACTTGAGGAAAAGGCCGTGATAATAATTTGTCAAGAGAAGACGAGTTGAAGAGCTGCTTGATTTTTTTCATTTGACAAGTGATTTCAGGATTTAATACACAATTTAAGACACAACTTATTTATGTATGTTTCCATAAAATCCTAAAAGTGAGTAGTTTTCGCTGAAGTCCATGTTTCCATAAACACCTTTCAGTTGCTGATTTAGGAAATGTTTGGTAAATCCAAGTTCCCATTTAGACCAAACTGCACAGGTATCTGTGCTTAAAAGCAAAGTGAACATGTGAAAATATGTTTTGGCCATGGACTGGATTCTTATAGACCTCAACTGTTTATCCCAGACTAATCTTACTAATTCTTAAGGGTACTGACTGCCTTGTTTTATAGTAAAATTTTGTGATGTGGTGGGGTTTTTTGGGTGATGCTTTTTTTCCTTTTTTTGTGGTTTTGTTTTGGGTTTTTTTGTGTTGCTGTTTTTTGTTTAAGGGAACTTTGGAAAGTATAGACTGATGCATTGGGATAGTTGTTACATTTGGGTATTGTTGATTATTGGAACTGATCCTTTCCCAGTTTTTGAAAATTAAATTAAGCTTTGTACTATGTTTAGGTGCTTGTCTTTATTAGCAGAAATAAGCAGTTAAATATTTGGACCATAGAATTACAAAATGAAAACTTTTCAGTGTGCGTAATGCATATTGTAGCTAAGATATAATAATTTAAGTATTAGAGGTAGAAAATGAAGCACATAATAGTAAAACAACAAAAATCCGGTTCTTGTGTATATTTCGAATTCTGAAATTGTCTTTCAAGTGTTGAAGTCCCAAGGCATCTGAAACAATGTCAGAGGTGCTGGCATGACATTTTTACAAGGAAGAGAATTTTCAGCAAGACTTTACAGCACATTATTAGAATCTTGTTTATAAAAAGGTTGCTTTTTATGTAGAAGCAGCTCTTTTAAAATAACATTTTAGGTCTTGAATTTATTTAAAATATGTTTTTATTATCTTTCTGGGAAGGTCTTCAATATTGAACAGAATTTTAGGAATGGGAAGAATGTGATGTGTATTGTGTGTAAATAGCTTAGTTCCTTGGATAGCAGTGTAGTAAAGAACAAAACTATTACACGAAAAGTACCAGTTTCTTGTGAATTATGAGCTAAAAAAAACTTCAAAAGACAAACCACAATAGCTGCCAAGTCACAGAGTACACTGTTGGCCTTGTATTAAATGCAAATGAAAAATGTTCTATCCTAAAGACTTCACACAACAATACAAGTAACATGCAAGTTAAATTTGAGCTAGTGTGTTTGGCTCGAATAATAGATAAATTTGTTGGACCTACTTGTGTCCTCTGGGGCTTATGGGGCTTACAGTAGCTGAGGAAGAGAGTTCACGTTTGGTTAAAAGAAGGCCTGTTGGTAACTTGTACATGAAAAAAAAGAACAGGCTACCTGCTACATACAGTCTGTCATCCTTCTGGATCACCTGTGAAAGAAAGTAAAAACGCATCAGAAACTAGTGTGAACACCTTACTGTTTGTATGCACTTTTTTGAACGCAGCAGGTAACTTATGAGTGCTGTTGATGTGAATGATGTTATTAATGAGCAACCCAAGAGTGGCTGAAGGCCCTGGGAGTGTTGATTCTGGAGCAGAGGCTGAAGGGAGACCTTCTGGCTCTCTGCAACCCTCTGAGAGGAGGTTGGAGCCAAGGAACAAGTGATGGGACAAAAGGAACAGCCTCAGGTTGTAACAGGGGAGGTTTACGTGGGGTCCCCATCCCTGCAGGGGTTTAAGAGAGAAGCAGATTTGGTACTGAGGAAAATGCTTTAGTGGTAGAGTTGCAGTGCTGGGTTAATGGTTGAAGTCCATGATCTTAAGGGCCTTTGCCAAACTAAATGATTCTCTGTTTCTGTGAAGGTGCTCTCTAATCCTGTCTTCACAGGGGAGGTGCTCCTGCCCTCTGATTACCTTTGTGGACTCCTGGATTTGCTCAAAATTAAGGGCCCTTTTCCTTATTTCAGTTGCGACATTAATCCTATTTTAATACCTTTAGTAATTTTTTTCCTCAAAACATAATAATGTACAACTTTTCTCATAAAAATTATTAACTAGATTTCAACAATCTTATTTCATTAACTGATATTTTTGTTACTATGAAAAACATTTTATCCTACTTACAGTCACAACAGTCAGAAGAATGTGGGCTATAGAAAAAATTAAGCTATTTTTTTCTGGGCAGATTCCAAGTTTGAGCATTTTTGGTTTAGTTTTTCAAACATAACTAACTTTTCTAGACACAATCATCAGAGAAAGAAGGAGTGTGTTACATGTGGCTGCTCGTTTGATAAATATGATACTGGTTTGATTATGGTAGTGTTTTGTACCTAAAAGTTTGGCTTTGGTGCATGTACACTATTAACATAGTGGATCCTAATGATGTTGAGGTACCATCTCAATAAAAAAGCTGCCTGTGATGCACAGAACCAAATAAGTTAAGAAATGAAATGCACTTGTGAAAACTGATTCTACATAATGCATTTTTGAGGATCCTTAAATTGTTATTGTCATGGACCCAGAGCCTTAATAGCCTTGGAGCTGCAGATTAACTTATTTCCACATTTTATTGCATTAGAGACTGAACTCAAATACTGTTTATGAAATGGATCCACTAATTTTTTATTAAACGCAATGCTTCTGTAATGTTTCTGGTTAACTCATAATTACGCAACACGTCCCCGTGTGACTCCCTTTTAAGTGCCTGTTGTCAACACAGGTAAAACTATGACCACACTGTCTGTTCACCTGTTGTTCATGTGAACAGACAGTTCAGGCTGTAACTTTTGTTTGCCCTTCAGTTTCATCCATAATTGAAAGTAGGCTAGTCACTGAAAGGTAAACTGCTACAAATTTTTTTATGTATGTAACTACAAGCAATAAGCAATCCAGTTATTTCTGTTTGTGAAAATACCTTAGAATCATTCCCATGTGCACATGTAAATATTTCTTACTGAGGGCACAGATGTGCTAATGCAAGTCATGCTAATTTGTTTTCATCTTTTCGTTATTACATAAGAGAACAAACATTTGCATTGATATGTGAAAGGAAAACTTGACTTGCACAAAAGGCACACACATTAATACACAGTTTTCTGGAGTCTTCATTTTAGTTGGGATTTTTCAGAACTAAGGACTGTCTGCTTTATAGTGTCCTATGAAAGAGACTGTGTGCATGGTTAACTTAAAGACAGCTGACAGCAGTTTCATTACTAAAAGCAGGGCTGGTAAATTAAAATCATAGGGTTCTAAAAAGTGTAGTCATAGCTACTTTTTAACCCAAGTGACGTTTTTTCTTTTTTTAATATTGTGGACTGGATTGCAGTGATACAGTAGATCGTACCTGATTCACTTTCATACTGTAAACCAGACTAGCAGACACTGTTAAGTGTCAGACCTGTTTGTCAGATATTAAACAGCCTGCACAAATGGCTGCTTTATTGTAATAGAAATCCCACCGGTTCATGCATGTGGTAATAATTAACTTCTGTTGATGTTAGAAGAGAACTCATCATATCATTGCTGAAAAACAGGTTTCGGTATGTTTTGACTTAGCTAGCAAAAGTCATGTGCCATTAAAGCACTAAATTTAACAGATTTTGCACACTTAAAAGTGCATGACTACAATTTTTACAGGACTTGAAGAGAAGCTTTGTTTTTTAAGCAATACATTTAAGTTGGTTTTCTAAAAACTGGAATATTTTGCATGTAGCAGCCAACAAAATAACCAGAAGATGTGTTCTGTCAGATGATTATTTTTCAAATTCCATGTTGGTTGTTTCCTGGTTATTTTTTATGGGCCATCAAGAAGCAGTCAAGAGTCAGGTTACCAGGGTCTGCAGATCACAAAGTGAAAGGAAGTGTGTTATGTTTTAGAAAAAAGTTATATCTTGACTATTTTTCCTTCTAAGTAAAAAGTAGCTTGTTAATGAAATTATTCCAGAGTGGATTACTGCTGGTTTTCTTCAATGTTTTTTTGTGCGTGTCTAAATATTCAGATTGCAATCATCATTAGGGCAATATTTCCAAAATGCTTAGCATTTCTGTTGATGCTCTTGTTAAAAGTGCTTTGGACTGTTAATAGCAGAGTTAAATTAGTGCTAAGCAGTAGTGGAAGTTCCATTCTTCAGCTCAAGCTCCAGCCTTTAAGAAAGCATAAAGACAATAATATTTTTGAAATATTTGGATTTAAGCTTCACTGTGCTCTGCAATGGTCCCTTCCACTCAGGTTTTAGTACCCTTTCTTTACAGTGGACAGACAACTTTCTTCCGCAGGTTCTTAAGTTATCTTGTCAACCTTGGCCTTAGCAGAAACCTGCATCAAAACTGCATTCTTACCCAGCACACGAAAGCTCAGACTAGAAGGAAGTACTCACAAGCTTATTTGTTCCCAGAAAGATTAGGGATATATAAGGAAAATTATATGAAATGCAAAGCTACAGCTATTTTCAATAGGTAGCCATTAATAAAGTATTCAGGCTTGCTGTAATCTATGCTGCTGTTTGCTTACCATCATCATATTAGCCCAGACAATTGCTATTGTACTAGATTAATACCAGGCTAATGAACTTATCTATTATGAGTGGTGTGAAGTAAAAAAAAGTGGCTACCACTAGTTCCTTATTTTTAGATTCTAAACTTTATTTGTGTATATAATTCCCCCCTCCTCCCTCCCTCATTTGTGTCCAAGATTTATGTCATCACTTCAGCAAGACTTGGCTCACAGGAAAGGGGAAAGAAGACTAAAGAAAAAAACCCAAACCAACCCACTAGTTCTCCTGGCAGCGGAGTCAATCACACCTTGGTTTTCCTTTATTTTTTTTCATGCAATTCTTTAGCTAGTAAGAGGCTGAATTGCCTTGCTTTACAATTCCAATTTTCAGTGATAATCTGTTGTTTTGATGTCACAGCATTGTCTGTTTTTTGTTCATTAGTATCATAACAATGTTTTCTCATAATATGGAAAAATGCATGCAGTTTCTGGGTTTTTTTTGAATTATCTGTTACACTTTATGCTACTGCAGTATTTCAAATACACCTAAATACATACTGAAGGACAGAGGTGAAATTTGTCAGGAGTACAGAGTTCTGTGTTTGTTTCTGAACTCCTCAGTATATGGGAGACAGATGGATCTAACAAAGTGAGTCCAATAAATGGCTAAATAAATCATAATAGATGTTGAAGGGACTGGAGCTTCTCTCCAGGAATGGAAGGCAGAGAGAGCTGCGACTGTTTAGCCTGGAGGAATCTCAAGGGGATCTCATCGATGGGAGGGAGGGTCCACAGGACAGAGCCAGTGGGCACAAAGGTTTCCCCTGAACATCAGAAGACACCTTTTCACTGTGAGGGTGACTGAGCACTGCCACAGGTGGCCCAGAGAGGTTGTGAAATCTCCACCTTTGGAGATATCCTAAAGTCAATTGAGCACAGTCTTGGGCAGTTTGCTCGAAGTCATTCTGCTTGAGCCAAGGGGGTTGATGATTCTCTCCTTTTCAATCTCAACTACTCTGATTCTGTGTCACTTGTTTAATGATTTGGGATATTTTGGTGGATTCCTGAAATTTGCTTTGTGTCGGAATGATGCTCAGAGTGCGTACAGAGTCCTAAGTTTTGACCAGAAGAGCTAGAGTTAGTTGCTATGGTCTTGAAGCAACGTAATCTAAAATTCTGAGGTCTTCTAAATTTCATCTGAATAAGACACATGAGGATTAAATACAGGCTACACAGTGTGATCTTTACAAAGCTAACTTTTTGTTATTCTGTTACTTCTTAGTTTATATTGTATTGACAGCTAATGCACAATGTCCTGAGAGGAGGACTTCATAAAAGCCTGAAGGAAATTGACAAGTGTGGAAAGTACAAACTAGTGTTAAAAGAGAATGTTGACATAGGTGATATTAGTAACTTTGTGATAAACTATGTGAGTGACTACAGTGAAGCCTGAGCATTGCAGGTTAAACTTTCCATTCTTTTTAATAGCTTTTCCTGAGAATAATAAAAATGTTTGAAGTTGACAGAATGGAGCTACAAACAAGAAAGTTGAGTATTTTGTGTTCAAAAAGTTGAACAGAAGCAAGTGTCAGTTTTCAGGGGGAAAAAAAAAAGGAGCTAATTTTAATAAAAGAAAACTCTACCCTTCTCCCTTACCCAGAAACTCCCCAAAAGGGGAAAGGGAGAACTTGGTAATGTAAGTATATGCAGTAATCCATCAAAGACAGAACTGAAGAATGTGCTACTAAGCTTGTAATAAAATAACTACCAAGTCCAGCTAAATACAAGTACCTGCGTTTTTTCCTTAACCAGACATTACAGAGCTGTGGTATAAATAATACTATTGGCATAAATTAAGACACTATTTTAAAAAATTAACAGAAAATTAAAAAAAACAAACCCAACAAAAAAATGAAACCACAAAGAAAATACTCCTTTTACAGGGAATATAGTTGTTGACTGTCTGTAAATATACCTAGCTTTCTGAAGGGTGTGTGTGTGTGTGTGTGTGTTTGTGTGTTTGAATGTTGTATTATGCTGACTTGGCTTGAGGATAGATGGAAACAGTTGGGCCCTGTGAGCAGAATATCCCAGTGCCTGAAAGGATTACACATTTGTGCTTAAAGAACATAATGCTATCTTGGGCAAGAGTGAATTAGAATTAATTATTGTTGTTCCTTAATATGTATTAATAGGTAAAAGCTGTCTCCATTTTTATAATGCTTATTGTTTAATCTACTTTATTTTTCGATGGGCCTATAAAATATATGTATTGATATATAGTAAATACTATAATCTTAGCATTATAGGATTGAGCTTTCTGGAAGTGGTTTTGTTCTTGGGTTCCAGTAGTCCTCTGTCAAATAAGCTTTCAAATACATTGCATTGATTATACGTCCCCCTATATATAGAAAGAGATATATGTGTGTGTGTGTGTGTATATCACATCACGAGTAAATACCTGCATTTTGCCTTAAAAACACTACTGCATTAGGTCTGTATTAACTCTTCAGTGTCACACAATATGGGTAGTCTTCTCCTACAATATCTCGGACTCTAAATGACAGGTGACTGGCAGGGTACATAAGATTAGATAATAGGAAGAAATTCTTTGTTGTGTGTGGTGAGCCCCTGGCCCAGGGTGCCCAGAGAAGCTGTGGCTGCCCCATCCCTCTCAGGCCCCAGGTTGGATGGGGCTTGGAGCAACCTGGGCTGGTGGGAGGTGTCCCTGACTATGGCAGGGCCATTGGGATCTAGGTGGTCTTTAAGGTCCTTTCCAACCCAAACCATTCTGAGTCTGTGTGCTTCTATGAGAGAGATACTTGCTAGTGTTTCAGAAAACCATATATGTATATATATATATATATATAAATTATCTTTATTTCCCTTTCTGTTAAGTTTTTAAGAATAGGAGATATATATATATACATATGCGCGCACACACATTTTTTTTTACAAGTTGGATTAATTGGTTTTGCTAATAGGCTGGCCAATGTTTTTGTCATTGATGCATGTCACGGCTTAACACTGGCCCAGCAATTAAACCAAATAACAGATTTATCTATTAATCCCCCTCTCCTCCCTGATAAGGAAAGGAGAGAGAATAAGGGAAAGAGACTTACGGGTTGGAAACTAAACTACACAACTTTAATGAAACAGTAATGATAAATAGGAAAAATTACTAAATATATACAAATATACAGGAAAAGATTGATCCCACGTTCCTCCCCCCTTTCCCCCAATAACTCTCACGTCACCACTGAGGCTGCAGGGCAGCCCTGGGAAAGTCCAGGCTGGACTCCTGCAGTCAGGAGCAGTCAGGACCTGGAGGCAGGAACGGATCAGGACCACAGGCAGAGGAATGGACGGAATCCTCCCAGGATGCCAAAGCAAACAGGGAACCGGTGAAGGAAGGGCAGGAAGAACAGGAAGGGGCAGGAAAAGGGAGCAGAAAAGGGTTGACCCTCGTGATCCCTCAAATTTATACTGAGTATGACGTGTATGTGATGGAATACTCTGTTTGGTCAGTTCTGGCATCTATCTTGTCTCAGGCCTCCCCAAAGGAGGGGTTCAGGTGGGACCTCTTTACTCCTTCTGCAGGGTAAAATGTTTTCCTCAGAGCTGAGCAGTGTCCTTGGGTCTGCATACCAGTGCCTGGCAGTAACTATAAACATCCAGTGTTATCAGTCCTAGAAGCAGACACTGTCTGAGAAACTTGCTGTTAATTTCAGCAAGTGCAGCTACTTACAAGAAACTTAGCTGAAAGCAAAAGTACAAACCAGAAAATCACCTTTATCCTGGCCCAAACCAGGACAATGTGAAAATGTAGAGAGAGAATATCTGATGCAAAGGATGTTGAAATGTATGTATAGTTGATAGCCAATTAATTTCCAAATTCCTTTGGTTGCAGTCCTTTATTTTGCAACTTGTAATTGCTTTTATTAGAGAAGATACAGGGTGTCTCTAAGTCACATCAGAGGGAGCCCAAATTTCAAATTTTAGAGATCAAACTACTTTCTTTTTTAAGGACCTGGGAATAAGATCTTTACATGGAAATATGTAAATTCTTGTTACAATTTTGGGAATAGGGCTCTTGGTAATTGTGTTATTGGTGTAATTTAATTGAGAATTAAATCTGTATTTCACACTTCATATAACTGGGTTTATCAGGAGATTCCAATGCTGGGACTTTAATAAAGGCGATTTACCTTCTGTCTCAACTTTGCACTGTATGTACCAGGAAACAGGCACCTAAGAAACTTATTTATGTCAGTGGTGAGAATATGCAAAGATTAAAAAGAACTTCCAACTATTTGTATTCACAGTTCTAATAAACTTAATTATCAAAATGTGAAGAATCATCACAGCTTTTCCCCCCTTTCACTTACGTTGCATTTTCTTCCTGTTAAGTAGCCTAATTTATTTATTAAAAATGGCCATTTCCCCTTTCTCCTGTTTGTTTTTTTTCTTATTTTTTTCCTTCAATGTCTTTTTAATCCTTATTTTCTCTCTTTTCCCCAGCTTTGTTTGTGTCATTATTGCTTTTTAAATACTGTGCATATTTCCCTAAATTATGCAAAACACAGTTAAGTGTTTTTGTCTTTTTAGCAGACTGGGGCAGCTACATGAATGCTGAAGTAATTTGTTTCCCCTTCCTCCTTGTTTGCTAAAGCTTACAGCATTGCAGAGCAGAGAGCAGTCTCAAGGTAGTGAGACTGAAGACTTGGTTTAGACTTGATACAAAGACTGAGGTAGTCAGTCTTCATGAAAATGAGGTGAGGTCTCAGTGCAGTGGTACTCAGACTTTCTCTTGTGTATCAGCTGAAAATGGGTATCAGAGGATGAATTAGCACTTCCTTCACTAGAAGAACATAAGTCTTTTCACTTTTAATATGCAAATGATGGCAGGAAGAGAAACAATACTGTATTTTACTGACTGTTCCTTTCTTCTGTTTATACTAGCATGGTAGGGTTGTTAATCAACATGTCCCCTCTTGTAAGTGAATGGCCTTGACATCATTCTTGTTTACCAAATGTAAGGAAGTGACACAAAGGGGAGGTTATATAGAATGGCCAGCACTTTTTAGTCGTAAGTGTGCTTGCTGATCCCTCTAAGTGCTGAGTTAGAGAAAAATTCTGTCGTGTCTGTAGAATGTGGGAGTCGATAAAAACTAATTAGGTGATGCAAAAATCTTTCAGCACTTTCAGATGAGCTTTGCCAAAAGAGTGTTTTCTCACAAGTCTTGGATCTTGATCAAAATATTTAATCATGATGTAGACCTTCTTCTCATTGCTGACATCATTGCTTTCATCCATCATAACAATGAAAGGTCCTGATGTGGAAAGGTTCATGGCCTAACAGTGTCTGATATGCTGACGGAGTTTGGGGATTTTTTTTTTTTTTTTTTTGTAGTAGCTGAGTCTAGGAATCTCACCTTGTCAAGCTATGTGAAGTCGTCAGCAATGTGAATAGAAAAGCCCATACATCAGCATTCTGAACTTTTTCCACTTTTTTAGCTGAAATCCTGTTTTTGTGAGAAGGTAATGATAATACAAAATGGGCACTTTTTGCAGACATGTTTTACCTGAAACGTACATAAAAGGACATGGAACTTGAATTGTTTTTTAATACTACGGACTAAATAAAGCCTCAGATCAGTAGTTAAGTTTTTGTGGCCTGTTGCACTGAAAGAGAAACAAACACAAAGTAAGATCTTCTTTGTTTTTCATACAGTGTATAGAGAGATGTTCAGCATTTGAAAATCAGATTATGTGTAATAGTTCTAGTATAAGAATTACTATTTTTTAAATACCAGCAAGTAGTTGAGCAAGCAAATTTAACTGATGAAGATTTAGAGGGAAGGATAACAATCCTGAGAATAATGTCTGTGACTAGAAGGTGTTTTTACTTAATTGTGATCAGACAGTCTTGTGCCAGGGAGGTTTAGATTGGGTACTAGGAAAAATTTCTTGACTGAAAGGGCTGTCAAGCATTCAAACAGGCTGCCATGGGAAGTATGTGAATTGCCATCCCTGGAGGCATGTAAAAGCCATATAAATATGGCAGCTGGGGACATGGCTTGGTGGTGGACATTTCAGTCTTAGATTTGTAGTTGGGCTGTAATGATCTTAAAGGTCTTTCCAGCCTAAGTGATTCTATGATTCTGTGTAATGCCCAGAGAAATGAATCGGGGAGAAGTCTGCATGATCAAATTACTTAAATAAAAGAATAAAGAGAAACTGTGGGCTAGAAGCCTCAGTCTTGCACTTTGGGGCCAATTCATAGTTCCTGTGTGCAGTGTTCTAGCAGCTGACTAACTCCTGTATTTCCTGTACAAGAGAGAGGCATAGTCAGACCAATGAAGAAAGCAGCGACTACAGTTGATCAAAGGGCTTGTATGGCTTCTGCTTTCACAAAGCAGTGCTAGCATACTTGCAATAAAAATATAGATTCCTGAGTTTAGGACAATTGTCATAAAAATGGACAACTGCAGCTTTTCAGCTTCTCAAAAATAATTTATTAGTACAAAGAAATGGAATTCATGTTTCTTCGCTTAACTCTGTTTCTACAAAGTTAAGCTGTGGGTAAAGGCCTTTGTTTCCTGCCACTTCTAATTTTGTCTGATGTCGGTGAAGAGGGGTTAGTTGTTTGAGCAATGATAAAATAATAGTGAAAGTGAGGAAACAGCATATTGGGTGAAGGGAAAATACATCTGGCTTTCTCATTTCAATTGCTTAATGGAATGAGGACTCAAAAATTGCAAAAAAGTTGAAGAAACAAGATCTTAAAAGAAAATTTTGATCCTAAGCCAAAATTAAGCTCAGGACCCAGTGGAAATTGATAATATTGAAGGCAGTTTAGTATGGGGTTTTTTTTCATCCCGCTCCCCTCAAAATTGCATTGTCCCTGTTTAGAAGGTACAGCAGCAGATGTGGAGAGCTTAACCAATCAGGAGTTCTGCATGGCAGCAGGTGAGTGTGTAACTGACCATGTATCTTTATTGCCATCACTTTAATGATGTTTGGAGGTAAAAGTGGAATGTCTGGATAGGAGATGGTTTTGTGCATTGGAGTTAATGATTCTCTTACATCATCATTGCATTGGCAATGTTCTGATAAGGCCTCATCAGGAATACAGTGTACATGTGTTTTGGGCCAGAAGGACTACTCATGTTAAAGAAACTTGAAACTAAAATAGATGCAAGAACATAGACTAGAATTCCCAGGCTAATTTTGAAACTTAAAGGAATAAGAATTTAAAAGAACTTAAGCTTATTTAGTGTAACAACCTTTACATCAGACAGCTTCTATAACTCTGACTTACAGGCCACAAACTCCAAGAAAAAGTATAAAGAACATCATAATTGTAGGATTCAAATAAATGATATTAAACTAATTAAAAAAAAATCAGGCTGAAAACATGAGAAAAAAAAAATTGGAGGAAGCCAAACATTACAATGGCATTTGATCCATTATGAGAGGAATTCTGATTGTATAATGTGGGACAGGGAGGAAGTAGATTTGACCTAGTAAGTC
This sequence comes from Florisuga fusca, assembly GCA_038090715.1. NCBI lineage: Eukaryota > Metazoa > Chordata > Aves > Apodiformes > Trochilidae > Florisuga > Florisuga fusca. The sequence goes on from JAAWXA010000020.1 coordinate 132,718, forward strand.
TTTGCCAGTTGTTTTTAATATTAGTACACTGGTTTATAGAAGGGGGCAGGGGAACAATTGCGAAAAAAAAAAAAAAAAAAATTGGCAAAACTCAAAAATATAAATCTTTTCAAAGAAATTAAACTGATAACCCAAACTCTTTGGGAAAAGTACTTCAAGTACTGGATATTCCTCATACCAACTTATGCCCAGTCTTTGCTAGCACTAACATGCATATTGGTGGACTCTGCTGCTAAAATACTGCTCTTGTTGAATTACCAAGTTTCTGAAATAATATGGGATGATTTTACTTTAGCAGATAAAATTTTTTTTTGAAACTGTATCATAGATTTGCATAAAGTTTAAATCATTACTGGTACTGTCACAGTGGAGATTTTTTGATCTATCTTTTGTTCTAAATCTGTATTTTGAACTACTGGTTTCCACACATTAGTTCATCAAAGGAGATAAAAGCCTTTTAAAATGCTTCTACATGTGTGGGGTTTTTATCAGCTTACTTTCCTACAACTTTGTATATTCTAGAGCCATGACTTTTTTCTCTTACTTTTGACTATTCCAGTAGAGGGGTTTTCCAAGAAGCAGACTGTCATGTGTTACACTCTAAACCAGGTACTAATGACTTCTCTGCTAAGACTTAAAGAAGTATGAGTAATAGTGTACCTTCTCTTGCATAGAGAAACCTGCTTCAGTTTTTTAAAGTATTTATTTAAGGTTTAGGGAACAAGTGCCTCCATTTTATCAAACGTTCTATCAGGGTTTCAGTACTAGCTAGAAATGTCAACAGAAGTGTGAAACAGTTTGTCAAAGTTTCTCTAATCTCACTTTTTCAGTCTCTAATAATACCGTTAACTTTGTTAACTCTCCTGTCACTTCCAGAGCAGACAAGTCCTGAATTACTAAAGAAAACCAGGAAGAGTGTAACTTGAAAATGCATGTTCTTTCAACCACTGTTTGCAATATAATTAAAAATAATTAAAAAGGGCACCAAGTCAATTTTTAAAAGATAGGCTTATCTTTTGTAGTATGTTTGCACTGGAGAAAGAAGCAGATTGCATTCAAGAAAGAGAATGTCTTGCCTCACTGCTTTATGAAAAGGGTGCAGCTTTTGCTATATTCTGGTGTTCTTTCAGATTCGAAGTTTTGATCTAGTTGAGAAGATGCCACTGCCAGAAGGTAAACCAGTTATTCTGGTCTTGCTTAAAAATCACCTTGCAAAGTGATAACAGTAATAAAGGTGGGAATTCACCCCACCCTGTCTTCCCACTTAGGTCAAACCTTTATTTATATGCTAATATTAAGCACAGCAACTTCCTTTTTGTTTACTCATACACGGTAAGAAAAGTTTAGGAAAGAAAGATTGCATAGTTGATGATGAATTTGAAAATAAATTATATAATCTTTCCTGTCCACATTACCTGTCCCCTTCATGCAGTGAGCGGCAAATATTCCACCTGTGTTGTGCAATGAAGTCAATGAGAAACTTTGCCTGTGTTGATACACAGAAATATAAAAATAGAAGAAAGTTTACAGTCTCCTCTTCTGGGCACTCTGGATTTTCTGTTCTTTTTGTTTTTTTAAATAGTAAGCTTCCATCTGTCTCCACTGAGCATGGAATGTCAGCTGTTTCTGGCCTTTTATTCTCAAATAGCATTAGAATTTTGTGTGCATTTATGGATACTTCGTTTTACCCTTTGTAATAATCTAAAAAAACCCACAATAAAATGTGGAGAAGAAACTAGTAATTTAAACAGAAAGAAGAAAAACACTGAAATGCCTTCAGTCTTGGTGCATACATATCTGCAGCAAAGAGTATGATTTTTTCACACCTAACAGTCACTTGTCTTAGTCATGTTTTCCTTAGTTTTGCCCTTTAAATAAAAGTTCAATCTTTTTGTCAATAATAGTTGTTTTTTTCTTTCACAGCTTGCTTTTTAAACCCATCAGTAAACAGAAATTTGGATTCTTCTTGAGCTTGATTGGTTTTATATGATAATTTTTTACCCATAGTACAACCGTTAACATTGCCAGCTAATGCAAATTCAATTTTGAGTAGAGGAAGTAACAATCCAAATCACATTTCCCATGACAAGCATGCCTTTTAATTGTTAGTTGGTATGTGCTATTGATAAAGCTGGACCTGTAAGTAGGTTGTGTAGTGAATGGCAGAAACGTGTAATAGGCAGTGATAAGGTACTGAGGTAATGAAACCTCATGGCTATCAAAAGGATATACTGTTATTTCGAACTGATTAGTTACTTGTATTTGGGCCTTTTAATCTATTCTGGTTGTGATGATCAAATTTTTTGCTTTTCCCAGCAGAATTTTAAAATAATTTAGAGGCAGTACTGCTTTCATTCAGCTGACATGATTCTCTGTTATGCCTTATTTGGTCCAGTGCTGAGATGCTGCTCTAAGGAGTGGTCCCACTGCTGTGGCTGCATCCTGCTCCTGTTTTGTATAGAGTTGTATGTTTACTTAGCTGAGTGATCTGATCTGTTGGAAGATGTTTCTGTGTGTGTAAACAGACTACAGGTTGCTTTACTGCAACATCTCGATATGGCTGTTGGAGAGCTGTGAGTACTGAACTCAAGAGTATGTGATCAGGACATTCAGACTGATCAGGATAGTGTCAGAACAGAGAGTTTGTTTAAAAGAAGTTGCAGTCCAAAGCAGTGGGATGAGAAGAAGAAAAATATTGTTTTAAAATGAAGTAGTCAGTTACAATTTATAAAAGGTAAGGGAATAATTCTGGAAGATGCACAATCTGGTTCCTGAAAACTTGCACAAAACTAAAATTAGAGAGCCAATGTGTTTGCAATAAAAGTAGCTCACACAGAATCATCAATCATCTATGGACTGGCTAACACACATGTTGCTAACAGTGCAGAGACAGCAGTATGCAGCTGCTCACGGGCTGAAGGTAAAAGCAGTACAGACTTGGAAAATTAGGGATTAATAAATTACCCTGTTCTTGTACACTAGCACCTGCAAGAAGACTGCATGTCTTCTTGTGCCTTTGCCTGTTGACTTTTCATCCTCACATCATCCAGACGTTTCCTGACACCTGTGCTCATCAATCTCAAACTCTGACTTCATGTTCCTTTTTCAAGCTTAGGTCTGACAACCCTCTGTCACAGAGGCACCCACAAAACAGGGCAGCTACTCAGAATGAAGATTTATTCCAATCAAAATTACTCAGTTCTCTAACTGACCAAAGTAAACTGTGAGTTCAGATATCAGACAGAAATTTAACATTACACAACTTGCCCTAAGAATTCCAAAGTTTCACAAACAGTCCTTTTAGAAGATGACTGAAAATGTGCACACACTCGTAAAAGGGAAAACCTCCCAGTAAAGGGTACCCAGAAAATAAACTCACCGAAAGGAAGCGAGGGCTCACCCAATAGTGTATTCAGAAGAAGTATTCACTCAGAGTTCAGGGCGCTCGGCCGTGGGCACTGTCTCTGGGCGTCGGCCCAGTCCCCAGGAGAGACCTTCCCACAGCGGACCCGCCGCCCTTGGGAGGCTCACGCCACGGGGTCTCCGACGCGTGCTCCCGGTACGGGCCGCTCCGATCCTAACTGCGGCCGTCTATTCGTCCTGATCCCGAGGATCCTTCCGGCTTCGGCGCCCCATTGGCTGGGGACCCTGTCTGTTATCCAGGGGTCCTGCCTCCTTTTTCTCGCCTCTGGGGTGGGAGCCGGGTGTGTGCAGGTCTGCGCAGCGGCCATGGGGGCGCTGGTGGCGGGAAAAGGAGGGCGCGAGCGGTCTGCGGTCAGCGGGAGGTGACACTCCTCAGTGCGCCTGAGGGCGTGGGACACCGTACACAGGCGTCAGTCTCGGGTCTTCTGTGAGTTGTGAAGGTGGACTGGAATGTTCATTGGCATTTGAGATCAAAGACTGAGTTTCGGTATGTCTTCAGTCAAAGAAATCAAAGAAGATTCATACTTTGCTGAAGTATATTGCAATATTACTATCTGAAGTAATTCGTGTGTTATGAAGCTGTGAGTTGGCTCCAGACAGCTGATTTTACTCACATACATGGCCAACGTTGTCATTTTGGGCTTTGGGGATATTACTTATATTTGAAGCATTTCACCTATAGTAAAGCCTGTTCTAAAAACTGTTACCTGTTGTACTTGGAGTCACACAGTGTTTTGTATTACAGTTTCTAAAGTACCTATTAGTTTTCTACAGAAACTTGCTTGTTTGCTTTTTTTTTTTTTTTTCATTTTCACTACAGTTGTAGAGGATTGTCCTTGACTTGCACCCAGTCAGGGCTGATGAAGTCTAGAGAAGATCCAGTGGGTACGGGAGATAATGCTGAAGTAACAAGTTGTCGGAGAGCATCAGGCTCAGTTAGCTACTCAAGACTTTGTCCCGGTACTTCATCTCTTTTACGAGTGTTGTGACTCTGGGAAGACAAGTAGGCTGTTTTCCAGTATGGTTGGATCCTTAGTATTCTGGATAATTTATCTATAGAGAAACATAGTTTTTCTCTTTGGATGGTGCTCAGGGCTGAGGAAGCTGTGACTGTGCAGTGTGCTCTACCTGCCAGTGAAGGTAGTGAGTGTTCATTCCTTGCATATAGCAAGCTGGAACTTAAAGAGCTGTTCTCACTGTCCTCAAGTCTGTGGTAGCCCTAACGTTTGTCACAAAGTTTCAGAGGGCTATTAAATGCCTTCAGGTCTGATAGCAAAACTTGGCAGTGTGTGCAGAATTGTCACAAGCAGCAAAAACCTGAGATTCAGCTCATACAGGTAATGACACCTTTTCAACTTTAAAGAAGAATCATGGCTGTATTTTCTCCTTTCTGAAGGACAATTCAGGGTTCTAGTCAGCAGAATGTTTGAGAGTAGCTAAATACATACTTTATTCATCTGAGTCATATCTGCTTCCACCACTTCTCTCTTGTTTCTCGTTTAGTAGTTTGGGTTGGTTTGGGGTTTTTTGTGTTACAAAGCATGCCACTAGTAGGGAAGTGAAACAGTAATGTTTTGATTTCTCCTTTGGAGGGCAAACATGACTCCTCTGCTGATCTTATTTTGGCGTTTTATCAGAAAGATTCCTTTACATTCCTGTGTACATTAGAGGGAAACACAAAGGACTATGTAATTAACAGTTTAGTAAGGGTAAAATGGGTATGTGTACCTAAACTGTTGGTTGCAAACAGAAAAATGGCAATTACATAATATTTGGCTTAAACTATTCTTGTTTCATCTGCTTCATATCTGGCTGTGGGAAAGAAAAGTTCTTTGTACACTGGAAATACTTCACAGACCTGTTTTTGTAAGAAATGTTACTGCTCTGTTTGGTATATTTTTGTCCTTGTAAAAGTTACTTGATGGAAGGATCATTAATTGTTTTCTGTTTGCAGGCTGCAAAACAGCAATGCTACAGAACTGACCACATTCATCACAGTAAGTAAATCACAGCAATAAGTGTTCTGATTATTTCCTGAGAAGCATAAATCATATAGGGAAAAGGAAAATGTTATTTACTGTATAGTTTAATGTTAAATTCTGTATTCGGTTCCTCATTTCAGCAAGATACTAATTAAACACATACTTAACTAAGATTTTTAGATTCTTAGGCCACATCTGCAATTACTTTTGTGACTTCAGGCTTAACTTTTGAGTAATAATTTACAAATTACTATTAATGGTGACACTGTCACCATTCTTTCTGGATTTTTTTGTATGTAAGCTTGCAATATAAATATGGTAGAATGTAAGTTCAGTATGTTGCACATTTTCAATATATCTTTAGTAGTTATCATGTCTGGCATTATACAGGTTAGGCAGTATTTAAAATAAATTAAGAGACTGCTGAGAGTTTAGATTCCAAAATCGATGTTAGCAACTTTGAAAATTTTTTTCAATAGTCAGAAATCGTGTGATGTTTTGCTACATGATGAACACAGATTATGTTGTTCTTATTAATGGATTGTCTGCTAGACTATTAAGAAATAAAGAATTTTGCATTCACATAATTTTGCTTGAGTTTTTTGTTGGTTTTTTTTTTTCAGCATAGCTGAAGTTTCTGTCCTATTTCTGTGTTTTGCCTTAAAGTTGTAAGTAAAAACTAAACTAGAGATTTAAACAGAAAGCCTGCTTGGCTTTGCTTAGCTCACGGATATAATTTTCAGACACACTTTTTAAAATAGTACTTACTGTATGTCAGGTATACAAAAAGAGGAAAATCTGAAATAGATTTGAAATTATTTTTCAAGTTTATTATTTTGGTGCTCCTCATATTAATCATCAATTCTTCATGCACTTGTGATAATATACCCTTAAAATAGCAGTTACCATACTTAAATTTTTAAAGACATATGTCTGTGTCCAGTAATGAGACATGCTGGTTAACAACCTTGTTAAGGTCCCAGACATGATACTGTGTCATTCCCCAGAGTCTTACATTTAATAGAGAAAATAAGATAATACTTACGCTGGCAGTAGGAAAAAAAAAGGCTAAAGAAATCTGCTTTGCGTGGTTAGTAAAGTAATTTTTAAGGTTAAATTTTAAAAGCTTAGATTTTTGAAGTACTTCTTCAAGTGTAGAGTTGCATGCTTTCTGTATAATGTAGAACAAGAAGCTATTCAAACCACTACATGTGGCCTAATACAGTATTCCTGAGTATGGGAAGAGCACCAACATCTATTGAATTAAAAAAATAAACAGGTTCATATGGAGAGGGCAGATCTGTTAAATAGAAGGAATCCAATGAATTAAAGGTCAAAAGAAGGGTTTTCTTGTGAACACATGGCTTAGCAGGCAGTGATATGATAGTGGGTGAGACCAGGAGGTAGGTAGCCTGCTATTTCAAAGTGAGGAGCAGCAATGTGAACTTGTTTTTTAAAATTGCAGTACTGGGAAAGTCATTAAGTAATTTGCAATAGTAGACAAAAAATAGGGAAACTACATCTAGGATTTAGATTTTACTGCAGGTATCAGATATGGTCAAACCTTCTGTGAAATGGTACTATACAGCCAGGCCCTGTAAGGTGAGTCAGTTTTAATGGAAAAGCTTTCTTTTTTTTTAAAGCTGATGCTTGTAGATTTTTTGTTAGTGCGGTATTGTTTTTTTCTGGGATGTACCAAAACTATGAAACTACTGCCTTCCCAGCCTTTTGGTATCTGAAGGAAGATGTTGAAACTTCCTAGAAGAGGCTTCCAGTTTTGCAGGGGGTAGGGCAGATGCAGAATCTAATTAAAGATTACCTGTGTCTTGAGCTTTAAAAAGCTAAACCTGCTAACTTTCTAATTTGGGAAAGGTTGTTTAAAAAAAAAAAAAAAAAAAGAGTCCTTTTCTTTAGGGCGGAGATGCAATCCCATTGAGAATACAGGTACATAGAAATATGATCAGAGGGCTGTCCAGTGAGAATAGCTGAGGGAGTTGGGCTTTTTCAGCCTGGAGAAGAGGAGGCTCCAGGGAGACCTGACTGCAGCCTTTCAGTAAATAAAGGGGGTTGTAAGAAGGATTTAGAGAGACTTTTTACCAGGGCCTGGAATGACAGGATAAGGGGCAGTAGTTTTATAGTAAAAGAGGATAGGTTTAGATAGGACATAAGAAGAATTTATTGTACTGTGAGGGTGGCAAGGCACTGACAGGTTTGACCAGAGAAGCTGTGGATGCCTGTCATGCTTTAACACTGGCCCAGCAATTTAACAGAATAACAGATTTATCTATTAATCCCCCTCTCCTCCCTGATAAGGAAAGGAGAGAGAATAAGGGAGAGAGGCTGTATGGGTTGGAAACTAAACTACACAACTTTAATGAAACAGTAATGATAAATAGGAAAAAAATACTAAATATACACAAATATACAAATATACAGGAAAAATTGATACCATGTTCCTCCCCGCCCTCCCCCCAATAACTCTCACGTCACCACCGAGGCTGCAGGGCAGCCCTGGGAAAGTCCAGGCTGGACTCCTGGGGTCAGCAGCAGCAGTCAGGAGCTGGAGGCAGGAAAACACAGATTCAGGCTGGAATGGATCAGGACCACAGGCAGAGGAATGGACGGAATCCTCCCAGGATGCCAAAGCAAACAGGGAACAGTCAAAGGAAGGGCAGGAAGAAAAGGGTCAGGAAGGAAGGGTCTTTGACCCTCGTGATCCCTCAAATTTATACTGAGTATGACGTGTATGGGGTGGAATACTCTGTTTGGTCAGTTCTGGCATCTATCTTGTCTCAGGCCTCCCCAAAGGAGGGGTTCAGGTGGGACCTCTTTACTCCTTCTGCAGGGTAAAATGTTCCTCAGAGCTGAGCAGTGTCCTTGGGTCTGCATACCAGTGCCTGGCAGTAACTATAAACATCCAGTGTTATCAGTCCTAGAAGCAGACACTGTCTGAGAAACTTGCTGTTAATTTCAGCAAGTGCAGCTACTTACAAGAAACTTAGCTGAAAGCAAAAGTACAAACCAGAAAATCACCTTTATCCTGGCCCAAACCAGGACAATGCCCCATCACTGAAGTGTTGACGGTCAGGTTGGATTTGGTCTTTGGGCAACCTGACCTAGGAAAAGTTGTTCCTGCCCTTAGCAGGGGTCTTAGACTATATGAGCTTTGAAGGTCCCTTCAAAACCAAACCATTTTCTGATTGTATGTAAACATGCTGTTCATCTTGGGTAGCATTTGAAAAGTAGCAGTTTGGTTTTTTGGCAGTGTAGATAGATGTGCATTTGGCAAGCTCAGAAAACATGTAAAACCTAAAACAGGACATCTCCCAAATAATATGAACATTTACCTCCTTCATACATGTAATGTCTGCAGATTTAATTATATCTTCAGTATAATAAAACAACAATTAATATTGCCTAGGAAACTAAAAATAGTATGATTTTAATAGTTTTATGTGCTTACAGTAGTTACACAGAGTGTAAATAAAACGCAAAAGGTCATTATGCCCCTTTTCTACTTGCTTTTGCGTAATTCTTTTTAAAAGATAATCTCATTTAAAAATTGAAATAAAAGTACTTTATTGCTGTATGTTGATGATTTTTCTGCAGAAAAGGTCATTGTGTGTGTCTATCTATATGCTTGCTTCTACATATATTTTTAGATTTACTTATTTATAGGGGAGAACAAATGAACATGCTAGATAAAACAATTACAGAAGTAAAATTACAAAATGACTGAAATTTTCAAGGAAAGGATTAACAATCTGTGTATTCCTCTGCTGAATATCTATTTTTATTAGTTTTTTTAAAGCTATTAAGCCTATCTTTGATGTGTTTTATTTTGTAACAGGAAGGCAGTTTTAACAAACAGAACAAAAAAACCCCACTACTAACACAACTCGTACGAGAGTCACTCCCAGCTGTTATGATGCTGCTGCTGCAAATCAGATTTGATAATGGTTATTTGCTGAAAGAGTTAAAGAGCAGATTTTGATTATGTATTTTCAATCCATGGTTAGCATCTGTTAGGAGTAGTAAGTGGTTTCTTAAGCTTTACTGTATAGTTGGCAACCGGAGAAACTGAAGTTTTGGTAGTAACACTGTATTGTTAAGACCAGATGGTTTTATCTTTGAAGTAGCAAGAAAGTGTTTATGTTGTTTACAGTTACTTTTAAAAGTTCAGAAATCTTTCAAAGTACATTTGGTTAGATAGGAGTTTCCTCCTACTTTGCTTTGGCTTTCTTATAGTGAGCAGCATGTTCTTAGCATTTAAATACAGAGATTTGTCCACTTGTGGGAAATAAGAAATATTTTTTCTAATTAAATTTTGGAGTCTTACTATAAAGAAGCTCTGTAATTCAGATGTCTAGGTTAAGATGATGTTTCTTGTCACCTATTGAAAAGATAATTTTCCATATATAAGTTGATGCAATCTTTTATTTTGAATCTCAGTTTTCAGGTACTTTTCTGTTGGTAGCTTATCTGAGTGTTGTGTTGCTGTGTGAACTAGAAAGCTGCTTTTAGTAGGACTTAACCAGTTCACCACAGGGCTGTAGCCCCTCTCCTGTGAAGAAAGTCTGAGATTGTTGAGATGGAAGAGAAGGCTCCTGGGAGATCTGGCGGTGGCCTTTTAATATATAAAGGGGGAGCATAAGAAAAATGGAGAAAGGCTGTATACCAGGTCCTGTAGTGACAGGACAAGGGGTGGTATTTTTAAACTGAAAGACCATAGGTTTAGATAGGACATCAGGAAAAATTTTTACAGTGTGGTTTACAACACTTGTAACAGGTTTGCCTGGAGAAGTTGCAGTTGCCCCATCACTGGAAGTGGTCAAGGTCTGGTTGGGTGTAGCATTCAGAAACATGACCTAGTAAAAGCTGTCGCTGCCAAAGCAGGGGTGTTGGACTAGAAGATCTTTGAAGGTCTCTTCCAACCTACACCAGTCTATGGTTTGTGGAACATTGAAATGGGCTCCGAGAGCCTGCAAAATACGAATCTTGTTATACTGGGGAAGGCTCTGATCAATGTGATATCACTTTGAAATCAACTGTGCTTTCAGCAGGAGAGAGGACCAGATGGCCTCTGTAAAATCACTGTAACCTAGGCATCTTTATGATTATATCTTAACCAGCAGTTGGATACGATGGACACGATGGACTGTATGTTCTCATATTTGATGGAGAGCATGTGTGTCTGTGCGTACATATGTGTGTGCATTAATAAATACACTTCACCAATTTATGCGCATGTGTGTATACACTGATCTGTTTAACCTGAGGACCTAATTCTTTAGGTATTCAATCATAAGGTAAGATTCTCATTCCTGTCCCACCTGCTGTAATCTGGTATGAGTAATGAGTTGAATGTAGTTTTGTTGATTTCAATGAAGCTGTGGTAGTTTATTCTGCATGGTGGTCTGTAATAAGGGTCTTACTAGGCATATTTTGTTTATCTGGAAAAGTAAATTGAGATTGTTTACATGTGTATTATGTAAATACAGATCATTTAAAGTCAGATGTCTTCTAATTGGCTTGCATGTTTTTGTCAATATTTGAAAAGTTTTCTTTTTAGGTTTTCCAAAGGTAACTTAGTTAAAAAAAGCATAGCAATAAAAAAAATGTAGAATTAGGAGTTTTAATATTCTTGCATAATTCAGAGGAAGCAAAGAACTGGTATGTTAGAGCACATCTTAAATGCATATCAGTTGAATTAAGCATGGGCTTAGCACTTGTAGAGGGGTTGTATGTATGATCTATCTGTTTTAGATGTATTACAGAGGTGATGTCAAGGTGAAAGCAGACTTGCAGAATGGTTGGAAATCATTGATATTCTGACTCTGAGTCTGTAAATGGCTCTGTGGCAGATGGAGTCTTTGTCAAGAAAGAAAAATGGCAGCTCTGGAACATCATAGATGTTTTTGCTTAGCAGCTCAGCACATGGGCTGTGACCTTCCAGTCTTCAGGAGTTCCTCCTGTGCTTTAATATTGACCGCCATTTTATTCTCTAAAAGTAGATGAATGGTCATTGTAATTCATTAAAATTTGGGGTATTTCATTATGAAAAAAAAAAAAAAGCATGCTTCAGTGCCAGATTTTTCTTAAAGTAAGCTCTGACGGATGCTTGCACTTTGTGCATGAAGTGCCAGAAATTGCTTTTGACTAAGCATTGTGTGTTACTGACAATGAAGGGGTCTGTGTGTGCAAAGATAGGGCTGCTAGTACAGCACAGTACTAAAACTGTGTATGTGAACTGCTAATTCCCTGGAATATGATCTTAAACCACAACAAAAAACACAGTACACTGTGTTAGTTTTTAGAATAGGTTCATACTAAGGGCATCTCTACCTGTGTGATTTATTCCAGTAAAATACAGAATTTCAGACTTTATATTGAAGAAGCTATTTTTGGTTAGTTTAGAGAGGATAATTGTGACTGATAAATTGTCTCATTTCTGAGTTTATGTTTTTTCTTTATTGATAAAAGTTCAGTTGTCTTCAGCACCTGGTATCATCTAATTCTGTGTGCTGTTTATACAGTTTCATTTGTGCTCTCTTCCGAGGTTGAGTATGTATTTATAGAATGAGAGTTCACTTTTTTCTCTAGAGTAACTGGTTTCTGTACTCTCGCTCCTATTAATGAGATTTATGTCATGTTCTGTAAGCTGTGACATTTGATGTCCCGTACTTTAGATAGATGCATGATATCCTGGTGTCAGCAGGTTATGTACCAGAATCGCATATTTCATATGTACAGTGATTAAGGATATCTTAAGAGTCTTTCTGATTTGATTAATACTGTATTCTTTAGCAGTTCTCTATATTCTTAGGTTCAATATACACTACTTTGATCCCTAATAAAAGCATTCTTACCAGTTGTTGTAGTATATGACTTCAAGAGCCTATAACATCTTGTAGAAGATGTTCAATTGGACAGTTGACCTATATTATAGGGTAATAAGTCATTGGTAAAAGTGCAAGCATTTCACAAGTATAACCTGCCAGCCATGCTCTTTAGGCTACTTGACAATTGTTAGAATTACAGAAAGCAATCACTGTTCATCACAGAAGAAAATGACCCAGCACTTTGAAGGGTCAAGGTTGTTGTAGAAGAGTCTCTTTCAAACCCTGGAGGCTGCATAGTCTTTGCTTTTAAAGGTGAGCCCAGTAATTAACTGTGCCTCTGTCTATTCAGTTTCAGTTTCAGTCATTTTGAGATGTAATGCGGGTGGCTTTTTTACAGAAGGACAAATGCTTTGTAATTGAAACAGAAGTGTGTGATTGAAAGTAGTCTTCATACATCTTCTTATTAGGATATTTTAATGCATGAATGAGAGTAAGACCCCTTCCTTCATATGACACATTCCTGAATGTTTATTATATCAGGTAGCCAGGTATCTTTAAAAGTGAGAGAAATGGAAGGAAAAATAAGGCTATATGCATTCACCTTTTAAAACTCTGTGACATCAGTGTCTTTTTACTTAAAAATGAAGAATGAGAGCACATGTGAAGAGAATATATGGAAATTTTTATGCTTTCAGGTACTTACCTATTTCATTATGTCCAATATCTTGATGGTATTCTTCCTGGCTTGTATAGCAACAATTTGATATGGCTCGCTCCACAGATAGTTAACTCCAGTTTCAGACATTTCATTATTTTTCTCCTCTGTTTTTCAGTGGTCTCTTTTGCCTTCTGTTTCTTTGGTGTTGCGATGGCCATTGTAACAACAGAATGACTGAGTGTTTTCTTTATACCCTCCGGATAAAATGAGAAAATAAATTGCAAATTACTTTTATCTGTTCCAAAGGACTTACTTGTGCAGTTTTGGTATACTAAAAGTAACTGACTAATTGGTGGTTTGTCTTAATGCAATTAGGGTTTTGGGTTTTGGAGTGTTAGTCAAAGAAGAAAAACAAGCAAACAATCCTCACACACAAAAAAAAAACACCAACTGTACCAAAGAGTCAGCAAACATTTATTTTCTTTGGTTTGGGTTAGTTTTTGATATGACCTTGAACCTATCAACAGTAATGTGAGCTTAAGGGTGCCATTATAGTAACAAAATCTTATTTGTATAACTTTAATTTAAAAATCCAGTAAAATGAGAACAGAGGAGAATTTTAGTGAGCTGTATGATTAGTTTTAACAGTTTTGGGGTTAATTCAAAACATAGTTTTGATATTCTTGGATCTAGGGGTGTGTATCTATTGCTTTTCATCTGTGAAGTATAAAGCACCATAAATACCACAAAAGCCAAAAGCCAAAAGTGCAATGAAAAAATAGTTTAAACAGTATTTTGGTAACATTTTAATTTTTATGGTCAGCTCTGAGTAGTAGAATAAATAATACCATTCAGCATTCATCTCTTTTTCAGTAGTGTTTTGCGTAATGGGTATGTATAAACTGAATGCTTATTCATACTATTACTGAACTTGCTGGATTGTTTTATTTGGTTTCATGTTAATGTTACGTGTTCATGCAAAGCAATCATATTCATGTACTGTTTCTGAATTATATTCCTATTTAATTATTAGATAAATATAGAGGTTTTAAAAAATGTGTTGTTCTTGTGTTACATTCTTGTATTAATGGGTGTGAAGGCATGATTTGTTCCAAGAGACATTACTGCTGGTTTACAGGGAGATAAAACTCCTTTGTCTCCTTAGCACCCATTGATTTTTCTTTCAAGCCTATGTTAACAATGCTGATGGAGCCCCTGCAATTAGAATCTATGTTTAGCAATAAATAGAGAAATAGATTTTGTAAAATAAAAAGTGCTGCACATACAATATTAACAAAAATTTTTCAATGGTACTGTACTTGAAGCAGTGAAACCAGGAGGAGGACAAGATACTGGAAGGTCAAGGAAAAATGAGAGAAAGAACAAACGATGCAAAAAGAAAATGACACTGAGGTCTGGTTTAATACATATGTATTCCAGGTTGATGGCTGATTTCATTAGCAAATCTCATTGTTATGCAATGTCTGTTCTTCTGCAGCAAAATGAATATTGTATTCTCAGAGGGTCTGTGTATGTGTATTTATGATGATAGCTAAAGAATATGTATTTATAGTATAATATTTTAAATGTTCTGAAAAATCTGTATGTGTTCAAAATACTTTTATCCTTCTGTTTTCCAATAAAATGCTAAATTAATGGTTATTTTAATGTAAACTAGCAGTTTAACCCTCCTTCTCTGTGCATTTCTTTGCCATGTTTGCTATCTATGTCATCTGTTCCCCAAAACCTGCAGTTTAACTAAATAACAGTTGAATTTACCATTTCAAAAATAAAACCTTCAGAATATTGGTCCCTGTGTTTTTTAAATGGCTGACAGTAACATATGTAGAATATCACCTCAATTTCAAATCTCATCAAACTTGAATCACTCTTCAGTTTTAATAGAAAATACTGAAAGATATTGAGAAACAGCTTATTGTAAGGTACCTCAACTTTTATTATGAAATTACATGTTTTGGCACATAGGACAGTAGTTTCCCTAAGAGAGCATTGTTGGGTTTTTTTTGTTTTGAATCTAAGTTGCTAGTTAAAACTACTATTTCTTTAGTATTAAGACGTTTTGATGAACACAGTATTCAAAATGAGAGGGAACAAAGGAAAAGGCTGCGAGGCAGGAAAAATAAAATGCACTGAAATTATTTAATTCAGGCATTTTCTGTGTTCTTTCAGAATTTATTCTATATATAAGCTTATTGGTGTAAAAATCTAGTAGCAAATGTGTGAAATGCTACTGAATTAAGGGTAATCTGGGATTTTGAATAGTTTTGTGGTTAGTTCTAGGTAATGAGCCAGCATGAAGAATTATTTTAGGCACTGTAGTAATGTAAAAAACAAACTAGTTTTGTGGAGTTTTATTTAACTGTCTTTCCCAAGCCTTGAAACAATTCATTTCTAATGGGGGTTTTGCTAGAGATGTGTTTAATAATAGTAGAATACGGCTCACTCTTTCTGAGTGATAGTTCTGTAGTGGCTACTGTGTTTATTCCAATTCCAAGATGCTATTTTAAGGATCAGATTGATAGATGAAGTGTCTATGTGTTTGGTAATAATTCAGTGGGGACCAAAGGGCCTTTAAAATGAAGCTAAATTGTGAGCAATGTGACCAGTATATGCCACCAGAATATGGAGGAGGTAAAACAAAGAGGAGATTGCTGCCTCTTTTTTCCCTGTGGGAAAGGGGTCTCTTGCCTTTTGCTTTTGTAGTCCTGAAACCAGCATAAAGATGCAGATTTTATGTAGCATCAGCTGATGGGTTGTAAAGATGGGTTGGTTTAGGATTTTTTAATGTCAAGAAACTAATTGAAATGAGATAACGTGTGTCTTGCTGCATTTTAATGTTTTCAAACGTGGAGACCAATTTCAAGATCCATCGTTGGGCTTTTTAACTGTGAAACCCAAGAATGTTCTCTGTGCAGTAGTGTAAGTGGGGAAAATTACATTAAGGCTTATGAATGTTATAAGAATCTAGTTTACAGGGACACAAATAGGACTTGCTTTGGTATGCTGTTGTGTGAAGGGCTCTCAGGTGGTTGAGACTTTGGGCACAGGCTGAGTATGAGGAGAACAGTTCATTGCTTGGTATGTCCATCTCCCCACACCCCCATCTTTTGCAGTTTAGTTGGAGGCCACTTTTATTAACTTGTTAATTTTTCTTGAGTAAAAAGATGATGTAGAAGTTCTGGTATCTCACCCCAGAGAATTATTTCTGTAAGTAATGAATTGTCCCTTCAGTCTTGTCTTTATTTGCCCACGCATCTTGGGTCAAAAGATTCCAGCCAAAATTGCTAGAAGCAAAAGATAGGCTAATATTGCATGTGAAACCTTTAGAAACAGATTTATTGATTTAATGCACTACAGAGATGACTGCAGGGAGTTCCTACTATTCAAAACCATTGCTGCAAGCTGTAGTCACAGATGATGCTAGATTTAGGTATTACATTTATAATCACAAATGTTTATTTTAAGCAAATGTTTCTGCTGTGAAGTAATTGGTATTTCTCACAGCATTTTTGATGTTTGCAACCCGGTATGAATCAAAACAACAATCTCTGGCTTTGTTGGCATTCACCAGAGGTAGCACAGAGATTAACATGTTTTTCTCAGGTGAGTGTAAGCAACATTCATGGCTTAACTAACTGCATTTGTATTTATTTATCACAGGATAAAATGAAGATAAACTGAAGTTTAAAATCAAAACTTTTTTTTTTCCTTTCTTTTTTCCTTTAAATGGACCTACCTGAATGATTCAGGTAGTTCTAGATAGGTTCATCTCTCTTGGGCTTGATACTGCTTTTTCAATAGCGTTGAGATGGTTCTTACTTATAATGGTATGATTCCTAACATTTTGAAATGTCTTTGGCAGAAAGAATAGCACACAAGGCTAAACAATATATATACCTGTATTTGTAGCTCCATCTTTAGAGCTGGAATTTCCTACAGAGGAAGAGATACTTGTTTTTTAAAAAAAACCTCCCAGAAAGATGGTAGCTGTTTAGTTGTGCTCCATGGTTGGCACTGTGCTGTTCTCTGAGGGTAGATGGTGATGCATTTTAAGATAGAGCGATAGTAATGATTTGTGGTGGTGTATGTTGCAGTATCCTGTTAGCATGCTATTATGCCTGTTTTATAAACAATTTTAAAATGTAACTGAGGTGTTGGACACCAATATTTCAGTAGCCTGAACTTCTGTCTAATGTCAGTTGCTGAAGCATTGTTTTTATTCACTTGCTTACTAATATGGTGGTACTGGGTTGTAGCTTCTGTAGTGGTTCTACTATTAGAAAACAAATCCCCTGCTTTTAACGCCTTGCACAGACTGTTAGTGGGTTAGGGCCTAATCCAACCTGGTGTTCAGAATGTGTGGACCTTTCGTTTGGCTGTTTTCAATGTCATATTTTTGTTTCCCTCTCCTTCATTTCTGTCTCAATGCAAAATAGTTTTTCCACAGTCTTTTTTTACATTAGGAGCAATATGGATTGAAATTATTTTATAAAAAAAGATCATTTATGAGCTAGTATTTTAACATGTTGCGAGAACATGTGTTGTACCTGATCCTCCCTAAGCCATACGAGATTCTAATTAATTGTGGATGTATTCTAGCATGCAGATTTCTGGAATGAAGAGTAATACCCAGATCACGATCTCTGAAATCTTCCTGTGAGAGCTTGTTTGCACTAATACTATTACCAAACTTTGTTTATTGCATACTACTCACATTTCTTAAAAAAAACTATTTTAAGGATACTGCAGAAAGTTCTGCTGGTACTCCTTATCTTTGCAGAACACTTAGCTCATTTGGTAGTCTGTATTTTTATTGTGCTCTTCACAATCATTATATATTCTTTGACAATACTGCTTTTGTGGTAAAATTTCTGGTGATATAAAACTGGATTAAATGCTGATGGTTTTTTGATGTGGTTTTACTCAAGGGAATGACTTGCATGCAAGTGATTGATTAGGAAATTTTGACTATACTGACTATATCTAAAAGAAGCATAGCTTGCAAAAGTCCTATATTGGGTGATGTTTTGGTTGCAGAGATGCCTTTTTAATCTATCCTACCTTGTTTGGGAGTTTGTGATGGCAGAGTAGCTCCTTTGTTGCTGCAAGCTGCATCTTCAAGTAGCAGGGTTTGCTGATACGGATAACACCCTCTCATATTTCATGATCTTTCCAGCAATTCTTTCTGTATTTTGTTTTTGTCTCATAAGCTTCCCTTAGTTCATTTCTTGATCTTGATGTGATTCTGCAGGCATGCTACTTTGTGTGTTCCCTAGGTTGTCTTTTTTCATGCTGTAGTATTTCTGAGAGGGAGAATTGATTGATACACAAAATCCCCCTTGCATTTTTTTTCTAGTATGCAAATAATTTTGTACCTTACTGCATGCTAAAGTTCAAGGCCTTGTGCTGTTGTTCTAGGGTGCTGTTGCAGTTCCTCTTGCATCGACCTGTTGTGTGTTGACTGTATTTATCTGTCAAAGAAATTCTGTCAGTGGACCAGGTACTTGATTCTAGTTGCTTAGGGATAGTGAGCTTTTTCTTCTGTTGCTCAAAGATTTTGGTGGTGAGTTGTTCTTGTTTTGTGGTGTGGGTTTTTTTGTTTGTTTGTTTGTTTTGTGTTTGTTTTTTGTTTGTTTGTTTTGGTTTGGTTTGTTTGTTCGTTTTTTTTTGGGGGGTGGTGGTGGTTGGTTTTTCTTGTTTTACTTTTAATTTCTGTAGTAGTCTAGGGCTCTTTCCAGTTCCACTGTGAAAATCTGATTTTTAAACGGGAGCTTGCTGAAATTTACATTATTGGTAGGAAACAACTAGTTTTTCTCACTAGGTCACTGCCATGTATTTAGTCCATATATTAATTAATTCTTTGAGGAGCAAAAGTGTTAGGCAGCTTAAAAAAAAAAGCATTTGAGGTTGTTCTTTTAAAACTGTGTTTGTTAAGTTAATTTTTATGATTTTGGAATATTGTCAGTAGGTTATTGGTGCTTTATAATGAGATTGATGCTTGAATTATGAACACCATGATTAGTGTTGGTTTTTCTCACTTTTGATTGATTCAGGTTATCGTATCATAGCTCTTTCTCATACTAAAACAACTTTGTGAGCAGTTTGTTCAAGAGAAGGGACCGTGTGTACATAAGTATCTTTCAGAAGGAAATAAAACGTTTTTCTTGGGCTTGGCTTAAAAAAAAGGAATCAGTTTCCTTTATGGTACAATTATTTCTGTGTTTTTTGTTACCTTGTTACCGCCAGTAACTACAATAGAGATGGGCATTTTCTTAAAAGTCCATCCCTCTCCGGGCTGTTGTTGGCCACGTCTGGGCGTGTTTATCCGCGGTCAGAGTGCTCCACCTGCCTCCCGGCTTGTTTACCAGGAAATCAAGATGTGTAAACTGCAGGAAGTACTGTTTGACCCTCTCCGACAGTATCTCATTACAATAATTGCTAATCTCTGAATAAGACAGCCATGTTTTGTGTGTAACACGGAGAGAGGTTGTGGTAGATTTTAGATGCTTCGTCAAACACAGCTTTGTAAACGCTTGCCTGCATTTCGTTTTCAGGGTAGCTTTTGGCAGCAGACATCTGGCGACTTTTGGGCTCAGCACAGCTCAGGCACGATCGCTTGTGGTTTTCCTTCGTCCTTAGCTGAAAAAAAATCCCAAAACAACAACACAACGCCAAACCCACGGCTTGTTGTTTTGGAGTGCTGTCATTGCTCTGTAGCGACAGGATAATGGCTACTTCCTGATTAAACCACTCCACAGTAAGCAGTTCATGTTCTCTGTTCTTCCGTAATGCTAAGTGTTCTGTGCTTTTCTCGGTCCTTCCTTCCCTCTCCCCTCCCTCCCTCCCTCACTCTCTCTCTCCCTCCTTCTTCTCCAGGTTAATAGTTTGAAATATTATGTCGATTGAAGAAAGAATATATAGAGTTGCAACTTGTAATTTTTTGATATTGTAAGACTGACGACTGATTTTTTTGGTAATGCTTACCTGATAGTAGCAATGAGCAACTATATCTGGTTTGCATGAGATTAAAAAAAACCCAACACATTGAAGTCTATTAGGTGTTAGACAACTAGTATTAACTTTATGGAAAATTCTAATGAATACCCATTGGACAAATACAGTGACATAAATTGCATGTGTTTCATGTACATTCTGAAGTGATGGTATTTCATAGCTTATTTTTATCACTTGCAGAATTGTTTCATTACTAAAAAATGTAAGTTTCAAATACAAAAACCTTTTTGTCAGCTTTTCTGTTGTATAGGAAATGTTGTGCTGCTTCTACATTATATTTGATGTGTTATTTTCAAGTAATTTCTTGGCTCTTGTCGATGAGGACTTAGATGGGTGTGACAGATGTCAGTGCACAGGTCCAGTTTTATTTTTTTCTTCAGAGTATCAGTCTAACAGATTTCATATTGTAAAATTGTGAATGCAGTGCGTTTTTTGTCTTACTGTGCTCTGTTAAATGAGTCTACAAAGGCTTTTTGGTTTGTTTTTTTTTTTTAAGGTTGGTACTGTCTTGCACTAGTGAGAATAAATGTCATAGAATTTACAATAGCATCGTATGTACTGTGATCAGCATTACTCTCGATATAAGAGAGTACTAGTGCATGTGCTACGTTATTCCATGAAAATTTAGAAAGGCAACAAGTCTAGTTATGAAGTTCCAATATAAATTCATGTTAATATTAAATAAGGTTGTGCTCTTGGCACTAAGGACCTTCTAGACTACACGACTCTTTTATGTGTAAGGTAGTTAAGAGTACATAATAAAACCTGCAATGAGATAACAACCAAAATCATTTTGGCTCTTCAAAATACTCATTTTTTCTGTTATTGTATCTGACTATGGAAATAAATTTATGTATATTTTCTTGTAGTAACAGGAGGTATCCACTATGTTGACAGATACTGGAAGTGAAAATGAAATCAGGAGAAAAATTACAATACAGTTAAAAGAAATGGGTATTTTCATAATAGTTTAAATTTTTTCTTCTGAATTAAATAGCCAATTCAAATACTTGTATAGTAATAAATATTAAATATTCAAAACTTCGTAACATAGATATCATATACGAGAAATCTGTGAGTTTTCATGCTAGGAGAAAAATAGGTGAGGTACTGAGATGGTGTTCATCCAGCTTGGGGGAGGAAGAGATTTTTGGACATGCTTGACCTATTAGTTCACACGGGTTGCATATAGAGAAAAGGGTGTGGACAATAGAGTGGCTGGAGCGTGTAGGTACAGGTCTGTTGAAGGGAATGAGGTAGGAAAAATGCCATGGGGAAGAAAAGAAGAGGGATTCACCCTACATTAATTTGTTACAGGGCTTCTCTTAAGTAGTGGTGAGGACCTGGTATTTGAACTGTTGATTGGCACTGTTCTTTCCCAAAAAACACTTGCCTATAACTTCTGAGGGTTGCTGAGGAATGAGTGCCAAGTCAGCATTCTCTGTGAAACTATGACCCCTTCATATTGAGGGCATTAACCGCAAAATAAAGGTTTCATGGGATAGCCTTAAATTTCTTATGCATGCTGCCTCCTTTACAGTTCCCTTAAACACTGGCTATTAGATTTAAAAGGCTGTTACCTGGAGTGCTGCTCTATATTAATCCATCTTACAAAACAAGTTTTCCATTAAATTTTTATAACAAAATACTGAATTGCTCCTGTTACTAAGTATAATTTTATATATAGTGTAATATCCTAAGTAAGTTATAATAATGCTGAATATTGACAGCTGTCTTCTTGTTCCCCTGGACAGTTTTTCATGATGTTCTGTGATCCTGTTTTAAAAAAAACTTTTCCCTTGCTATTTTTAGTTTCTTCTGCATACTCTTGTCTCTATATGAGGATTTTAATCTCAAAGCTTGGTGCCTCACAGTTGAACTTGTTGGCTTAAAGCTTCAGCTGAGCTTCCTTGACAAAACTAGATTCCTATAAAATAGGAGGGACAGCCCTGATGGGTGCTGCTGGAGCTACTAGTTCCTGGGCTGCCTTTCAGGTCTGTGTCCCACAGGGATAGGGCAGTGCCAGGGATACAGCTGCTCCTGCTGCAGAGGGAAGAGCACATCCTAATCCAGGGTGCAGCTATATCCCTTCTCACTGCACTTCTTGTTGCTATCCTGTTGAATTCATTGCAGTGTGGCAGCAGGTGGGGCTGCCTGGGCTTCCTTCTCTCCAACCCTGCAAAAGAACTACAGTTTCATCTCTTACTCAAATGCGGCCATGATGTATGAGAGTGCCTTTAAATTCTGAACGCATTGGTTATGGGAATACTGTATAACTTTGTTAATTTTTAAATGATCGTGAAGCTTTGCCAAGAAAACAACGTCTGATACAGCAAAAATATATATTTTAACTAGTATTCTCTGGTAATATAGGAAGGTGTATTGTCTGATGTGTGGCTTTGTTAGAACACCTGAATTCTACATACATATTCTTACACATACTTTTGTTTTTGTGGATGAAATCGTGGATGCTTTATTACCTTCTTTCTCTCCAGTATGTGGAAATAAAAATGCAATCTGTCAGGTTTTTTATGTCTAACCACTTCCTTCAAGTGTGTAAATAACATTGAGATGTCATATTTGCATCTGCTTGTGAATAGTATTGTGAATGGAGTCAGCAAATATAGTCCTCTGACGTGGCAGTACCTGCCGTGGCTTCTGTCGAGGCTTGATTTTATTTCTTTTATATCTTAAAATCCCTGTTACTGTTCATTCTAGTTATTCTGTTTAGGTAAACTTCAGTGGACTCTCTGTGTGGGTTTTTTTGTTTTGTTTTATTTGATTTTATTTAGCTTTGCATAAATGTCTTAGTTGTTTTAAAGATCATAATGTCTTAAAACAAATAACCTGAGAAAGGTATTTTGGAAATGAGGATGCATGCCAATGATGAAGCTGACTTAAATCAGTGGGTAGTATAGCACAGAATACTTCCTTCTAGAACTGGTTCTGCGTTTCCAAAGAACTATGTGAGTGGAAGAACAAGAAAATGTGGAAACGATTTATCTGTGTCTCAGCCTTGCTGCCTCAGACTATTAGTGCGAACCATTGCATTCCTGCTAGGTGACACCACAGTGTGGTTTAAGAGTTCAAATGAGGAGCTAGCATTTCTTAGTTACGAGTTTTTTAGTCAAGGTGCCAAAACTCACTTTGGCATGAGAGGTTGGTAGCCCGTATGGCAGTGAAGAAGTCTAAAACTAGTCTTTGCAGGCACTGGAGAACTGAATGTACAATCTAGATGTTTGGCTTTTTATTTTTATTTTGAACAGTAGTAGTGTTAGACTAATGAGACTGAAGTTTGGTGTTGTTCTAAAATGAAATGTGGACCCAGTGCTA
The DNA here is from genome assembly GCA_038090715.1 of Florisuga fusca. Lineage (NCBI taxonomy): Eukaryota > Metazoa > Chordata > Aves > Apodiformes > Trochilidae > Florisuga > Florisuga fusca. The sequence goes on from JAAWXA010000020.1 coordinate 155,991, forward strand.
AATCTGAGTCTGGTACCAGTACACATTTAGAAGAGTTGTTTCTCCTGAATGCTTTTCTGGAACTCTGTCAGTATATCCAAGACCCCATTTGTCATCCAAGTATGCTGGTTGTTTTAGTTTTAGCAATTTTAATGGAGTAAAATAGTATCTGAAATTGTTAGACTGAAAAAAAATTTTAAAAAAGTAGCAGTTAATGCAGACTCTAGGCCATTTCTTATGAATGAGTTTGAGTAACATCCTTGTCCCTTCTTGTTGGAGTACATGAAGTATTATGGTAGTCTGTAAGTTTAAGAATGCAATGTAAAGGAGTTCTTTGCATATTAATTCTTGGAAAAATTTATACAGGAGAGCCCATGAGCTCATTCTCAGTGTGTTACTTCGACTTGTGTGGAGTTCATACATACAAACTGATATCCTGGTTTGTAGTTAGTTCTTCCCAAAATTTACCTGTCACTTAGCTTGTGCTTTTAAAGTTCAAGTGTTTGGATTGACATTTTCTCTACCTGCTTGTTTTTTAGTGCATTTTTTTCCCAACACAAAATAAAATAATGCCAGGCGAGCAAAATATGTTGCTTGTAGTGAGGTTTTTCTGAGTTTTTTGTACATGTATCTTAGAGCAGATAGATAAGATTTCACAAAGTTAGCCTTTGCTCTAGTGCCTTGTATCATTCTTCAGTAAAGAAGGGCAAGGTCCAGTTGTGGAAACACTAGCCAGAGTGTTTGGCACAAGTGTGAATTACAACACTCTTGAATTTTAACAATTCCCAGACAAGCCTGTGGCAGCTTTTTGCCATCCAAGGTTTGGCAGGGCACTTCCTCTGTAAATTTTTTCTCAGGCTGTGTTGGTGCCTGTGATTGGAGCTAAGGCTGGGTTTTGAGCTTGTCAAGATGAGGTCTAGCTTTTGAACCATTGGAGAAGGTGTAGGATACAGTGGCTAAACTGAAACTAAGTTCAGCAAGGCCTAGTGCAAGGTCTTTAGTCATAGCAATCCCAAGTACAATTACATGTTTGGAGAATGGATTGGGAGCAGCTCTGAGGAAAAAGAGTTGAGAGTGTTGGGTGATGAGAAGGTCAGTGTGAGCTACTCATAAGTATTGGAAGCCCAGAAGACCAACTGTGTCTTGGGCTGCATCATCATCAGTGTAACCAGCAGGTTAAGGGATGTGATTCTCCTCTAATCCACTCTCATGGGACCCCACCTGGAGTTCTGTCTTCGGTTCTGGAGCCCTCAACACAAGAAGGACATGAAGCTATTGGAGCAAGTCCAGAGAAGGCCGTGGAGATGATCCGAGGTCTGGAGCTTTTGAATACCTGAAAATGCCTACAAGTAACAGGTGGTACAGGTTCCACTTTTGGCAGGCCAGTCCTGACTCAGTTATGTTAAACTTCTTATGACTTGGATCTGTTTTAAAGTAGATTTGAGTAAGTCACTGTATGTGGGTAAAGGCTGTTAAGCATTGGTGGAATTGTGATATGATGTGTATGAGAAAAGGGAAGTCTCTTTGTACTTGGTATGATGCCTGTGAAATACAAGCCAACCTTGCTGTTGATTTACTTAAGTAAGTTTTATAGACGTGGCTTTTTTCCATAGAGAGTTTTATGTAAAGTGCTGAGAGTAAATTATTGAAAGTGACATAAAGTGAAGTTCTGCAAAACTTGAAATACTTAGTACCTAAACTGGCATGTAAGGATAATACAGCTTTTGAAACATGTAAAGCAAATCTCATTAATTATATTGACACTTTCATTTTAGTTTAGAAATTGGATGCTTTAAACATTGTAGTACTAGTAGCCTGTGTGTAGGAAGGTCTGTGCCCAGACCTTGTCTCCAGAACATGGAATGTCACTGGGAGCCTGCTGTCTCCATGGCTTGTCTGTACTGAACTGCACCCAATTCCTTCTCTATGAGGTTTTCATCAGGGTAATAGTTTGTTCTGTCTCTTTTTTGGCACACCACTGCTTTTGCACCTACCCCTGGGTTGTGAGGCCTTTGTGACACAGTGGTGCGGAACTCTTTGGTGTCTGGGCCAGCTGGATCCCTCCACTACCTCTGTGCATGGACCTTGTTGGGCTCTGCCCCACTTCAGAGAAGAATTAATTCTTAAATGTTATTCAATAAAATGAAATGAATGTTAGCAATAATAATTCGAATAATGAAGCAATATGTGGGAGTGTAGAGGTTAAACTCCAAGTTGGAGGTAAGTCTGCTGATTTTTCACTTTCTAGTATTCATACATCACAAGTAATGTTGACAGAATACTATTATATCCATGGTGATGTCCCATGAATTTGTTAATACCTCTGTAAGAACAATAATAATTTTTTTTTTCATATACATTTCAGCAAAGTTTCTGAATGTGGAGTTATAGGTAATTTAGTTAAGAGAAACTTCACCTAGTTGAACATGGGAAGTTTTTGATTGTTTCCTTTAGTAAAACTTTTTTGTTTTGTTATTCAATAGTAATTCTTTTCCTTTAGTTTTTTTTGCAGAAAATATAACATTTTCCTGGTGTAAAGCTGCACGTAATTCCCTCAATCTTATTGACTTCTAATGAGAGATTGTGTTCTGTTTTCATTGGGTTTGGTTGCACTGATGGTTATTATTCACCATGGAAAAATCAGGGAAGTAGCTGAAGTTTGGGCAAACCATTGAGAGCAACTGGCACAAATCATTGCACTTGAAAAAAAAAAGTTGTTGGATGTTGTTTCTTGGTGTTTTGTTTGTTTTTGTGGTGGATTTTTGGTTGGTTTTGTTTGTGTTTTTTGGTTTGGTTTGGTTTTGGGTTTTTTTTTGGCTGGTTGGTTTTTGTATTTTTCCCCTTTCTAGTTTTATTCATTCAGTTTCTCTTACAGATAAGAGAATTTAAAAAAGCAGTCAGGGGAGTTCGTCATAAGAGTTGACTGGCAAAATGCACTAAAATGGAATAAGTGTCTAATTTATACTTGAAGTTAAAAAATTATGGATCTGCTGTAACTGGTATGGACTTTTTTAGTCACAGAACACATTAGGTCGACATTGTAATTATTGCTGATCCTGAGTAATGACTATTTTGGGGATTATCTCCTTTGGACTCAGCCATCTGCTGTGGTTAGAGTAATTAACTGAACATAATTTAGGGTTGACTTAGTTTGAAAGCAAAAGTATATATGTCTCTATGAAAAGAATATAATGCCTTCACTTAAAAATAATTCAGAAATACAATATTTCAGTTTTCTATTAAGGACTTTCATTCTATTAAGTTTTTCTATTAAGCAAGCAGATAAATTAAAGGTTGAAAATGTAACTCTCCCAAAAACATTCCCCAACCCCCTCAAACTGAAACCAGTGGGGTGGAAGGAAGAGGAGCTTTAAAAGGACAGGTTATTACTGTTTTCTCTGTTCTTATTTGATGCTGTATTACCATTCCAAACAGATGGCTTACATTGGTTAAAAGCTTGCAACTGTAACTAGATTTACATTTCTGTGTTTAATAGTAATTGATTTACCAGGGTATCTTCCCGTTCATGACAGAAATGAGGATTGCTTGTAGATGACTTTTAATTGTGCTTTTTTACAAAATACATTAGATGGTAAAGATCTATTTTTATTACACACAACACAACAGGTTTTTGGTTGGGTTGGTTGTTGTTTGGTTTTTTTTTTGAGAAATGGGAGAGTTCTGGATGCCTTTGTCAGGAAGCATAAGAAAAATGCAAAGTTTCAATCCTGAGTTTTGAATGCAGTGCATGAAAGATTAAATGTACCTTCCCTTTTGTGAATGATAACTGTAGCAATACCATTATGATATATTTCTATTTTCCCTTACACCATGAATATATACAGTAAATTCACTGTGGACATACTTAGAACAGTGAACACCAAAATACAACAGATTTTGTGCATGTTTATGTACAATGGCTGCCCCTTGCCCTCACCTCAGTTCAGTCATTCATAATGTCTAAAAAATGTACTTTGTTATATTTGTTTGTCTATTGTTCTCTCTGTATATACTAAAGGTAGTAAATTTTTCTTGTAGTATGAAATAATGTGCATGTTTGCAAATGCTACAGACTTAAAACTTTAGATACAGGCTTGAATTGTAATCCCTTATGAAAGGGATTTCTATTATTTATTCTTAGGAATAATTATAAAATTTAATAAGCATCATAAAACATTTAAAGTCTGCAGTCATGCAGTGTTTTCCAGTGGCCTCCTTCCACTGGGTAGCAATTAATCTGCATTATATTGACAGATTATTAAAAATCAGTGTTGTATTCTTTAACTGTCGATAGAAAATGTTAGTTGGAGAAAAGTATGTATTTAGGAGTCCTGTCTGTGGCAGGGAGGGTTGGAAGTAGATGATCTATAAGGTCCTTTCTACCCTAAACTATCTATTCTATGATTCTATGAATTAAAAATTTAAAATGTTTAATAATATTGCCATGGTAAATTTTTTTAAGGAAATAGTTTTTGTGATTTCTACTATTGTTCTGGAGCCTGCATATATTCAGTGTAGTGGTGCATACTTTGTCATACCAGATCTGTGTAAGTAATTGACTTTCCTGTGTCTGCAGAAAAAAAATTTCTTCTGCATGCATGAAAATCATGTGTGATGAACTGGGGTGAGAGGATTAAAGAAAAAAAATTAAGTCTTTCAGTGTTCTCTGTTTTCTCTGCAGAGTGTCTGTTTGCAGTTTGTGTAAAGAGCAGGCAGTACTGTATACTGTGTTGTAGTTTTCTTGTTAGGATTTCCGCTTGGAAAGGTAGTACCCATTGCTCTGCTAGCTAGCAAAATCTAGAAACTTTATCCAGTATGTAGAAATTGCTGCATAAAAAAATTATTAGTGATAAAGAATGAATCATTTAGTTAAAATGGGCACAGTGTGTCTTCTGGATATTTTGTGCATTTCTGTTACTTTTGCATTTCCTTTTGGCTTTTCAAGATTGATTTTTACTGACTGAGAGGAATCAAGGATACTGCGTCTTTCTGGAGAAGTACATAACAGCATTGATGCTGGCTTTCCAAATGGGAAGTCACTGTTTTAAAATAACTTTGGATCAAAAGTACTGCTTAGCACAACTAAAGTAGTACTTGGAAGGGGTTGTCTCTCTTGTCTGCTTGTCATTCTGTTGCACAAGGACTGGGAGTGCAATTTTATAGCAGTGGTTTGACTTGGGTTCATACTTGGTCTCCTCAGTTTCCAGGGGTAGGTCCAAGCAGGAAAGGTGTCACCTCTGTAGCTGGAGAATGCTCCAGGACAGGAACCAGTTTCTTGGGAATTTCCTTCTTCCAAGTTAACTGTGCTTAATCTCGAGTTTTTTGTAATAATAAAGGGATGCTGAAAAGATTTCCCAACCTCGATTGCACTCTGATCCTGACTCACTGTTGACTGCAGTTTGGGCAGATTGAGTTAGTCTTTTCACTGTGCTGCCACTGAGCTTGACCTCATGTGCTTGGTTGCAGTTTTTAAGTACTAGAGAAGCTGCTTCTCCACAAGTAGTATTTTTAATAATTTTACCGTGATTTTTTTCTTAAAATGTACATGCTTGTTTGGTGAAATAAGTCTGGTAACTTTTGATTTGAGCAATTCATAGCATAAATAAAAATGCCTTATTGCATATTACAAGCCCACCAGGAGAGAACTTACAGGAGTTCTTACATATAATATCTCACCATAATTGCTGGACCTTTCCCTAAACTAAGAGATGAGATACAGACTCTTTAGCATGCATTAGAGGTTCTTTAAGGCTGGATGCAGCGTGTCAGGGAGCAGCAAGAGCAGGACTGCTCTGCAAGGAAGAGCTGGCAGTGGAGGACCTGCACACTGTGTTGGGCACAGGGTCCAGACATATTACAGGGTCATATCAGGCCCAGATGCCATCCAGCAGTCTTCTCTGGGGTAGCAGAAGGCAGGAGCTGGTGGAGGCCTGGAGGAAAGATGTAACATGAGAGAGGAGGTCAAGGGATGATCCAGGAGATGTGGGCACAGGCCAGGCTGTGGATCTGTGACCTCACTCAGACGAGGGCTGATGGTTCCAACTGGAGCCAGAATGGAGCTCCTGAGCAGAGGGTGTGGGTTGTGGTCCACACTGCTGGCATTCAAGGTAAAATATGGCAGAGTTGTTAAGAGCACTGCCTAATTCCCTCACTGTGGCAGTTGTGCTGGATTCCCCTGATGACTGCTGCTGTTTGTGTCATGTACCTCCCGTGTGAAGGTCTTGTAAGGGCGGCTCAAGAATTGAGTGCAGATCATGAGACGTGGTCAGCACAAACACTCCTGTAGTGCTGTAGTTGTGATTTCATTTCCTGCCATAGAAGACATATTTATCTTCTCTCTTGCAGATATGGAGTCTGGAGAGCGGTTAACGTCATCGTCAGTCTCCTCTACTGTGGCTGCTTCGACTCCAGCATCTTCTGCACCGTCTGTAGCTGCAGCAGTACCAAAAGGTGGCCTTTCTGCTGGAGCTGCATCACTGGGTTCCACACTCAACACATCCGGTAAAAATGACACAATTATATATTGTGGTTTTAGTGGTTTAGTGTTTGCCAACACTTGTAATTATTATTACAAGTCAAATATTATAAGGTTGCATAGATGCATCGAAGAAAAATGTTTGGGGTTTGTTTGGGGTTTTTTGCTAAGCAACATTCATATCCTGTGAATGCATTTTGCATAGTACTTGTTTATCAAAGGAAGAAAATTAATTTAAAATTGCTTCTTTCAAACGTGATAGAAATTTCTAGTTTGCAAAGCTGCTTTAGAAGTGAGGATCAAATTAAAGACTAATCTAGCACAGTCTGTGTCCCCTTCAGGTTAAGAACTAATAATAGGCCTCTTGAATTTGCATCATGTTCTCAGCATTCAAGACCAACCTCTACTATATTTTTATGCCTGGAAGAATAGTTTCTTCTAAAGGAACTTGAGACTGAGAAGTTGAATTTCAAAATGTCAGTCTTAGATTGTCTTGACTAGATTGAAGGCTCTTGGCTTGAATCAGAAACTTATATGGAGGATTTCCATAAAGAATTCCATTTTTGTGAATGAAACATATTTTAAATGGATGATGGATATGTCATCAACAGAACAAGAAATGGTAAATGTATCTTCTCTCCTGTTTCTCTCTTCGCTTTGGAGAACAGATCAGACACGGTCTCTTTGTTAGCCTGAGTACTACTTACAAGATTCTTACAAGATACACAGTAAATAGGAAGTTTTTTCAGCTTAAGTGCACGGTAACCCTCTATTTTCAGAACAAACTTGGCTCTTGTGGTAGGGTGAGTGTGTTTTCTCCAAACCAAAAAACTCCTCTGCCCTGATATAATAGAACCAGAAGATTCCGAGTGCCCTGCTGCAGCCTGCACTTGTTCATTTGCAGTTCCCAAGGAAGCAAAATAGAAACCAGAACGTCTGCATACCTAGAATTACATCTCAACTATTTCTCTTAATTACTCTAAAATCAGCATGAAAAATTTCTAACCGAAACTGATCCAGAACAAGTAATTGCATGTTTTATTTTTCAGTACCCCACTGGGAGTTCAACTGCACATGACATTTGTGCCTATGTTTGTTAGCCCATGACATTTGAGTTGGTTCTTTGGTGGTTCACAGAATATAGTAGGAATTCATTTACATATGGATATAAATGTACAGTTCCAGACTGAGGATTGTTGTGACTCATTTAACTTTTCTTGGTGCCTTTGTAGATAATACAGCATGTAATTTTGTGTCTCCTCTGTGTATATATAGGATATATATTTGGTCCATTAAAGTACAGTAAGAGTAAAGGATATGAATAATGTAATAGTAATAATATTAATAATGCATTAATAATAAACTGTCAGTTTCTTCATTAGAAAATACATGTAGTCCTTTTCTTTAGTAGTTTTTAAGACCTTATTCTCGATTTTTATTTTGAAAAGTGTCATTTCATAGCTAATAGTTATAAAGACTGGTAGTAATTCCCACTGTTGATCTGTTGTTTCCTTTTAGTTTTGTGTATCCTTTGCCTGGATGCATCTGATTTTTCACACAGTTTCTTTTTTTCTCATGGACACTTTGTATGCCTGAAAACAAACTGGAAGGTAGTTTACTATCAGTACTGTCCCATCAGCTATTTATGAGTAGATCCATTTCTCTGCCTGACACAGTACACTATGGTTACTGTTGCATCCACTCTGAAAAGGTATACACTGTCATAGAGAGGCTTCACAGACGTGTTTATTGTGTCAACCAGTCTAAGAATATTTGCTCATGAACGATGTGTGGATGGAATGGCAATTTCTTTGAGTCAAAATGTTCTTGAATTTACAAGGTATTCTGTAGTCAAGGTAGACTAGTACCCTAGTCTGTTCCTAAGTAGAGATGTTCACTTCTGTTTTTTAAGAAAACAATTTTGACAATGTCTTTCAGTCACAATTGGACAATTGAATTATCTTCACATTAAAAAAATCACTCTCTATCATCTAATTTAATAATTGTTTAAGAATTAACAATTATTCTTGCTAAGAGAAGGTGAAGGCATCTTAATCTATGCATTAGATTGGAGAGGTTCTTGTTATTCCAATTCATTTATTTATTTCTGTTGCAGCAATTAGTATTCTATTGAGTGGTCTCTAGTAAACTTGGTTGCATAGCCTGGCAGGTCCTCATAATGCATAATGAGTTAGGACTGGGAGTCTTTATCGTTTACCAGGGAGATTACACTACAAATGAATTACTTTATCATGATCCCGGGTCATATAGACAAAGCACATTGTGAAACCATTATGGAATATATCACATACTGGTAGTTTAGTCGGTTAATACAGTACTAGTTCCTGAATAATTGAAGCACTCTAACCAAGTAAACAGATACTATACTTGCCTGCTTATTCAGCTATTGCTGAAAATTCGAAGGTACATTGGAAAAGAAAATTAACCCTGGAAAAAGGTTTAAATTTAAATTCATTCTTATTAGAATGTTAGCAGCTTTGGAAGAATATAAATCAACAGCCTCACATTAGTAAATGATACTGTAATTCAGTGTTTTGGTTTTGTGAGGAGCAGTAATACCTGCGTGTGAAACTGTTCAAAGCTTAACAGTCAAGACTTACTGTTTTATTATTACCAGACCTGAAGGGCTCTTTATTTTTACCTTTCAGAAAATTGGATGTTCCTTAACAAGGTCTCAGTTTTTGGAAATCAGTGTTACGATAGGCAGGAGAGCTTAATTTTAGTGTCTTAAATACGTATCATTAAGAAACAGTCTCTGATTTCAATATCAATAATACTTTAAAGATGGCACTAGCCTCAGTTAGACAACCTGTTTCATTTTTTTGCCTCTATGGGCCAGAAGCTGATTTTTTCTCAGTGCTTGGACTACACAGTGCAGTGGGGTTCAGGCACTGTGCAAATAATCTATTTTTCAGAGTTACTGAAGAACATAAAAGCAAAAGTATGGGGGAAAAGAGGAGAGGGGAGAAACTAAAAAGTTTCTACTTTTTTTCTACTCAAGTATTTCCTTGTTTTAAAATTCTTTCTCATCTAGTATTTGCTATAGGACTAAACAGATGAGTGATCAAGTTTAAATATTGTTTAGAGATGGAATTTTACCTTTTTTGTAAGGAAAGCGTTTCATAGAACACGATTGAAAGAAAAAATTCAGAACATAACTTTTTGGACACTGGAGATGAAAAGAAAACATTGCTTTTGAGTACCTAAATAATTTTTAAAATAATTTTTAAAATTTAATTTAAAGCCAAGCACCTAGTACTTCATAAAGTAAGGCTCATTGAGACTCGCCATGTGATTGATAGTTTTAAAAATATGGCTTGGTAGGTCTGTGCTCTGTGTATGTTCCTTGTATTCCTACTCCTGAAAGTTAATAATCTGCAGTGTTTGGGCCTAAGTTATGCAACAGTTTTCTCATTAGAGTGCACTTCTTTCATTCTCTTTTGAAAATCTACCTTTTTTAGAAAATTAATCCAGGGCTAGCTTGTTTAAACCTGTGATTTATGAAGGAAAGTTAAAGATGGTGTCCTTGTCGTTGCTTTCATGTTTGTTCCCTGTGTACTTTCTTATACAAGAGCATATTCAGAGTTGTATTAGGGTTTTTCCTAAAAGTGCTTTAATAAGATAGCCAGTGCTTTGCTTTTCATTTAAATGAACAGATGCATTTTACACTATTCAGATGAGGGTTGGGGATCTTTTAAGCAATGGTAAGTATGGATGATTATTACTTGTGTATAAACCATTTCCAGCCTTTTCCAGGCTTTCCAGCCTTTTACACTGAGACATTTCACCTGTATTACAAAACTATGTGTACAAGCAGTCTGGAATCAAGCATACAAGGAGTTTGGAAGACTTCCTAGTGTTTGGGGGCATGTAGAAGGCAAACTTTGCTAGCAATGAAATAATAAAGAACAATAAAGAAAGGAGGAAAATACACGGTTATTTCTGTCACCCTAAACAGTTCTCTAGGTTTTCTCTACAAACCAGAATGCCCTTTGTATTATTAGAAATACCATGTTATTTCTGTATTTCTGCTGATTGGTGCATTGAAGCTTTGTTTTTTAAGGTATTGCATTTGTATTGTATCGTGAAATTCATTAATATTAATGAAGGCATTCACAGTTATCTTTTCTTGTTACTAAGATACAAGCATTGTTGCAATCTATGTTCCCCTTTTGAGTAATGCTTTCAATCATTTATCTATGTTGTAGTTAGTAGTACTGCAAAAACTGTTAAAAAATACTTAACCTATTTAAAGTAAGCCATGAATGCTAGGGAGTGCATTTTCATATGATATTTTGCTTTGCAGAGCATGTCTACAGTAAATTAGTAACTTGAAGAGCAAACACTAAAATAAAAAATAAAACAAATGCTAGAATTAATTGCTGGATTAATTGTTAATGTTTTCATCACGTAAGAAAGAGGGGAAATGTCATTGCTGTTCATTTTCTTGTTCAAAAATTTACTTCTGTTTTTCTGTTATGTCTTATTTCTTCCATGTTTGTAAATCCATATTTAAAAACTGATGGCTTCTCTTTTCTGGACACATTAGGTAATGGTGTAGGTAGCATATATCTATTTTTTTAAAAGGCTACAATAATGTGTAGTATAGTATAAAGTCACTTACTCTATTTTTTTGCCATGAAGAAAGTTGATAAACCCAACAGAAAAGATCAACAGATTATTTTAACTTGGCCTGTCTTCAAAGTATTTTCGCTACATTCCAATGAAGTGGTGCTAATCAGCATCATTAAGAATCATTGCTATGTTGTTACTATTTCGTTTTGTTTGTTTGTTTGTTTGTTTGTTTGTTTTTAAACAAAACAACAACAACCAAAAAGAGTATTGTGATGTTTGCTAATTTAACTGTTTAGCAAGTGGTAACTAACATGTAGTATTACTAGTATGTAATTACTAGTATGGACATAAGTTGTGGAAGAAGGTGCATAAATGAGTTTTGGGTTGGCCTTTTTTCAATGTGACAGTTTTCTAGCTCAGGAGAGTTAGTTTAAAGAGAAGTTCAGAGCAGTTTTTTCTTTACTGAGAACATACTGCATTGTTTTTCAAGCACACACATTTTCTCTCACATATATAATTTTTAACATAGGATAATCTTTCAGAAGTTTCTTTCCCTTCATAGGGATTTGAGAATTTCTTTAATCACACCTAGGAATTTTTCACCTGTTGGTTAATAAATGTGTTACAAAATACTGTTGTATCTTCTGCAACACCTGTCATAAAAGAAGATGCTGCCACTTTGAAGGAATTCTTTGTGCAAATCTGCATACAGTTTCTGGCCTTCTGTTTAAGCAGAAAAACCTATGCCAAGAGCAGTACACTAGATATTTGCCTCTTACGTGGCTGTTTAGAATTAGCAATACCTTATTAAAAAAAAATAGTTTAGTCTTGCAGAGTTTCAGGAATCTGCAATAAAGGTTTACATAAGGGTTGCATAAATATTCTAAGCAGTTGCTGTTATAGGTAATGGCTTTGAAAATGGAAAGTTGTAGGGACTGTGTCAACTCTTTTGAAGTTCATTTTCCTGGAAAACAGAAATTAATAACTATATAACATGAAAGTTTAAAACAGAAACAAAATCAAAAAGAGTATTAGATAGTTTCTAAAGTAATCTTTATTCCTTGCTCAATCAGTTGACTTTATGTAGCAAATAGCATAGAGTAGCCTTGTTCCTGGTAGTGAAACAAGCATTTCAATTGAGATGTTACAGAAAAAAACCAAGGAGACTGATTTTTTTTTTTTTTTTTTTTTTTCCCCAATCTAGTGTCAAACTCCAGGGTAGAAACCTCATAAGAGTGGGTATAGAATTGCTGTAGGGTAGGAAGAGATTTCATGGGGAACTGTCTCAGATGTGTTTTAGTGGTGCAGGTATTGGAATGTTCCAAGACTGAGATTACAGAGATAATTTTAAGCTGCTTTACTTTTTCATAGTTCTGATGCAGGAAGAGTGTTGAAGAAACAATGAGTGTTCAAGACTGACCTGTGAATATCGTTACTGTTTACAAGACTAGCAATTTTATTTTGATGTGATCACTATCACATAGCTTTTATTAAGCATTTCTGTTCAGAATCCGTTTAAATAGAACTGCATTGAAGTCTTCACCAGAATAGCTTTAATGTCTTAAGACCAGAATTGCTGCAGGAAATTCATGTCACTTAAGAAGTTCTTAAGTGTTGTGCTTTCCTCTTACTCCTAGATCTAGTAAATCTCCGTGGTATTATGCACTGTAATATGTTTACAGAAATATTTAAATGTATTCTTAGAATAACTGAAGTTTGTTTTTATTTCCTTGGTGGTGCAGAATGGTGGCGAGCAGCAGACACACACTCTCGTCCAGGGGCAGCTTTTTTCCCACCACTCTTGGGAATTCCACCACTGTTTGCACCTCCTGCACAGAATCATGAGTCTGCTTCATTCCACTCAAGAGCTACGGGAAAAAAGAGTTGGAGCAGTACAGAAAAAGGTAATGGCTAAAGTTGTAGAGGGAGTAATTGTATCAACTTCAGCACACACAGAAAGATGAGGAATTTGAGGTTTCCCTTTCATTGTTCTTCCTATTCCTACACAGTTCTGTAAGAACTGATACTATTAGCTATACCCAAGATATACAAATATGGTCTTTCAGTAATGAAATACTTTTTCTACTTATATTTCTCCCCTCTTTTTCTGTAGATGGTTTGTGTGGAACTGAGTAGTAGGTAAAGGCTTTCCTTTAAAGTATATAGTTTGATTTAGGAGGCCTTTTATTTCTATAGTGAATACCATTACTCTACATATAAGAAGCACAGGCATCATGTGGTTGTTTTTCGGGGGAACATGGAGGGAGAGATGGCCACAGCTACAGGATCTCCATGAAAATAGCCCAATGACATTGGAACATTCTCTTGTATTGCAAATCAGTAGTAGCAAGATTGTGTGATCAGAAATATTTTCATAAAAAACAACAGGCTTCTTGACAGATAAGTAAACGAGCTTAAATGACGATGTTCTTTCAAATAGCATTCCCACAACTTCCCCCTCACCTCATGGAACACATTGCAAAGCTCGTAAAATATCTTGGGCTTCATGTGGTTTTCTCTGGAGCTGATTGATACTTTGAAATTGTAAGCAAATTATTCTATGAGATACTTACTGGAATATATATATTTTTGTGTCTTCTTTCTTCAAAACCTTATTTTTCTGTCCCTGACTAAATCAAGGATAATATGTGCTTGAATATTTTTTCTTACCTGCTTTTTTTTTTTTCTTTTTTTTTCTTTTTTTCTTTTTTTCTTTTACCTCACCTTTCAGGATTAACTGTCTTTGTCCCTTAAATCATGAGATGTGAGATGGTATATGTTGGGAATAACCTGTGAGTAGACTTGTGTCTTGGTACTAGTTTAGGGAAGATAGGTTAGTGAACATCTCCCAGAAAGAAGTTGCTACTTCAGGGTTTTTTTAAGTGTGACTTTATCAATCTGTCATCCTAAGGTATAAATGGATCACTGAATGGAAACAATACTACTGCAATATCTGGTATCAGCACATCTGTACTGTCCACTACCATTGCAACATCTGCAGGACAAGTGAAAGCTATAACCTCAGGAGCAGAATGCCGCAAATACAACCAGGAGCAAAGCAAAGTTCAGCTTTTGGAGACCAGAGCTGACAAAATCAAAGATAAGGTAAACAGACAGAATAAAAGATTAGGATTTAGACAAAAAATTGACATGGTAAGTGTTCTGATTTTTCACACAGCAGCTTGACTAATGCGATAAATTGGCAACGTTTTGTAGTAATTTTTCTAATACTGAAGTGTATTTTGTTGTTCCTGATCTTACTTCCTATGCTGACATTCTAGACATACCTCTAATCCTTATTCTTAATGTCTTTCCCTCTGGAACGATTTGAAGTAACTGCTATTTGTCAATGTAATTACTTGAACAAGCTTTCCAATCAAAACATACAGTGGCTGAAATGAGAACACCAACATGAGGAGAACATCGAGGGGTTTGACTTACAAATAATACTAATTTAAAAAAAAAGTATTTTATTTCAGTACAGTGGAATAAACCCACAACTGGAACTGAAGGCAGAGGAATAAGCAGGCAGCATTAAGCAGATTGAGTATTTTGTGCTGGGCTTTGTACATGTGATGTTATGCTTTTTAAATTTCAGTGTGTAACAACACTTACCTCTGTTTGCTAAAGATCACAGTAAATTTTAGAACATTTTAGTTTTAATTCTCTAAAGGACCATTCTCTAAATGGTCCTTTCTTTAGGGTTTAAGGGTTTGGGGTTTTTTTTTGGTATTTGTCTTCTGATTTCTTCAATTGCATCCTTAGCTGTCATTTTCTTTTAAGATTGGTATTAAAAAAAAAAAAAAAAAAAAAAAAGAACAAAAGGAAAAGAAAAGGCAAAGCTGATGTCAAGCTGTTTTTACAGTTGGTGAAAATCGAAAGATTCATGTTTTGTACATTGTTTTCTTCCTGATTGTAGTTCTGCTGTTCTACCATCTTAGGGAATACTAAAGTGCAGTCTGATAGTAACTTGTATTATATTAATATTTTGCCTGTGGTACAAAAAACAGTTTCTGGACTGATGGAAACATTTGATCTTCAAAGCTGTAGTTATAAGTTCACATCCAGTTCCTTTTGTCTAGTGTGTGTATTTGATCATTCGGAGGGCTATTCATATTAGATCATAAACTGGAATCTGTCTGAGGCATGAGTTTAAAATTGTGCCAAATCCTCACTCATCACTGTATATTTGTGGCATATCATGGCCTGTTGAGGATGAAGATGTTTCATTGAAGATAGATGTCAACATGATGATCTGATACAGTATCCATGACTAATTTCTTGAATGCAAGAATTTGATAACTGTGTTACCTTATTACTTTGCTCTGTTGGCCACTGTCTTAATGACTTTGGCATGCTTTCATTGTCTTCTTTTAAGCCTGGCCTGTTTGCGACCAAGATGAAACTGAGTAAGCAAATACACTTCATAAATAATTCTTCATCTGAATGGGTTCCTGATTCAGAAAATAAATGTAAAACTGAGTGCCTCTTCGTTGGTTGTGTTGGTGAATTTCTAGGATGAGGGAGGTCAGCAGGAGTTTTACATTGGTAAAGTAACAGTCTCCAGGAGGAGAAAGCATAGATGTGAATCTGAGTCTCGTTTGGCATAGAGAAAGTCCTCTGCTGTTATGAGCAGTTGGCGAGATAGAAATCCATTCCCCAGGTCTTTCACTGGGGGCTTTTACTTTACCTGTATTCTAGAATTAGCACCAGGACGCTGAGTTAAAGACTATAGTCACATGCTTTCCCTTCAGTATCTTTTCTTGGCAATTACCATGTTATATTTCCTTTATAAACTACAGTACTTTGAAATACAGACTGAAATTTTTTAGGACTGTCACTTCACTCATCTTTTTATGGGACTCTCCCATTGGGTCATTAAGGACAGGCTATTTTTCTTGGTACTCTAGTCAAGACTATTGCATTTTGAACAATAGACATTTTCAATTAGCATAGCCATCCAGCAGATTTGCTAAAGTCAGTGAAGCAAAATCAAATATGAGATTTATTTTAATTGAACACACTCTTGCTTCATATTTTATGGGTGCATTTTTGCCAGTAGAGGAACTAGCTGGAAGTTAGGTTTTCTCTTTTAATATAACTTGATAATTTTTGCAGTGTATTTTTTGAAGAGTCTTCTATTATCTTATTCTAAATAATACTTTTTTATATTCTACAAATATCTGTCTGGACTTAGATGTATCTTCAGAAGCCTAATGCTCTCTTTTTTTTCTCTCTAGTATATTTCTAATGAAGGAAAACAGTACTTAATTTTTGGTCTATACTTTTCCTTTTCTTTCCTGACTATTTTTTTTTGTGTCATCAAACTTTTAGAACTGCAATTATTTTTTTGTTGTTCTGAATGTTTTTACAGAGATAATTTTCTTTGCAGTTATAATTTTCCTTCTGACTTAAATTATTTTATTTAGTCTCAATTATTTCTTCTCTATGCAGTTTACTGGGTTCCTTCCCTCCAGCTGCTTTACCTTTTATGCTGGATTTGATAGAAACTTTTCCATCAGGATTAATCCTTTTCTGTCCACTAAATGCATGAGTTTAAATTTTCGCTATCACTACATTTTCTCTAAGCTACCAATTTGTCATCTCTTCTTGTGGAATCCTAATAATTCAACTTCCTTGCATATTTTTTATCTGTGTCAAAAGATTCTATTTGTTTCTGAAGTAAAAACTCCCCAGGAAGTGGCTGTGTTTCACAATGTAGTTAAATCCCCAGTTTGTTTTGAAGCATTTCATTGCTTGTACTTTAGACTAAATTTTATGTCAAAATTAGCGGTTCCTTTTCTTTCTTGAGATAGTTCTTTGTGAATCAGACTTAAGTGCTGGATGTTTGGCACTTTGTGCCTCCTTTTGCCCAAGTATGCTCCTGACTCCTTTTTTGATCTGGTAATTTTTCTTATGTTCTTGTCTGCCATGTGAAAATATGGATTTGTAAGATACAGCAGCTAACACATTTTGTAAGGGCAAATGCACAGGAAAAGTTCCTAAGTGTTGATGAGTGGAAGTAAATGCTACCAGCTAAGTAAGCCTCTTACTTAGCTCTTCTTTTTCCAGACATGCATCTCTGAAGAAATTGATGATACAAATATGTGTCTTTTCAGTATTGTAAATAAACTGTATATTTCTGATGCTAGTATTATTGCTGCGTTTTCGGTGTTTCCACATACATATCAGTAACCATGAAGGGGGCAAACTAGAATAGAATCCTGAAAATGTGATTCCAGGAGGTATTGTTACTTTCACTACTTCAGATCATGGTCTTGTCCTTCATTTTATGATATTAACCTTCATGAAGAAATATTCTGCATCTGTGCCAAATATTGCACAGAAACATACTTAAATGGGATGTAAAGTACACTAGCAATAAAATGTATTGGACCTACCATAAACTGGAGCAGTTATTTAGATCTGTTATTTTTTAAGTGTCTTCATATATTCAGATCTTCGTCCCTCATAGGAAGTATCAGCTGACATCTTTAGGAACTGAGCAGTGAAACAATAAATCAAAATAAATATATTTAAGTTCTTAAGATTTCCCAACAGTGACAGTATGCAAAAGGCGTGATGTTAGGAAGCATTACTGCGTTCGTTACAGGAATTGATAGAGAACCTGATTTTAAAAAAACCAACAAAACAAACAAACAAAAAACCATGAGATAGATACTATACAATTAACAAATAAGTGACATTTAATCCACCTACAGCTTCCACATTTCATGTCTGTTTCACAAATTAACTTGAATCCCATTGTTGTAGGGCTGTGTTTTATCCATGGTGGGCAGCTCAAGCCCTTGCAGCTGCTCGCTCACTCCCTGCAGTGGGATAGAAAGGAGAACTCAAGGGTAAAAGTGCAAGTGCTTTGAGATAAAGGCAGTTTAACAGAGAAAGCAAAAGCTGCATGCCAGGCAAAGCAAAATAAGGAATTCATTCCCTGCTTCCCCTCAGCAGACAGATTTTCAACCCTTTCCAGAAAAGCAAGGTTCCATCCCAAGTACTGGTGGCAGGAGAAAACTTAACTCTGAATGTCCCCCTCCTTCCTCCTCCTCCCAGCCAGACTCTATCCCATGTCAAAACCAGCACACCCACTTACAACTATGTTTCTTATGTTCTAATTTCAGTCAATTTCTTCTACTGAAGACAAGGGTCTTCAACATAAAATTGCTCTTTCTTTTTAGCCTCTTGTTTTATAATACACTTACCATTAGAGATTTGAAAAGTAAACTTTTGAGGAAAGTTTTATTAAGGAAGCATATATTTTTAAAGCCAGGCTTCGATGTTGCTCCTGTTGGCATTGTTATCTAGAATTACTGCAACTCTTTTGTCATCCAGTCACATAGTTTTGCTGTCCATTAAATTACTTTTTGACTGAATTCCAGGCTGGTTTGTTTTCTAGGCCTAAATTTGACATGTTTTGAGATTGCATGTGCTAACTGTTCTGCCATTTTGTGTGGTCATGAAAAAATACCTCGGCAGAACCTTGTAGACAGGTTTTCATTTTCGTTATCTTGTGGAGCACTTCTTTCTCTTTTGCAGAGACAGTGAGTTGTGTTCAAGCATTGCAGGTATCCTTATTCCAAAGTGTTACTGTTTTTTCTTTTAGAGATTATGTATAATAATACAATGATATAGCAGATTAAAGCTGAACCATTAATAAAGTATTCATCTTCCTTGTAGAAGCCCAGGAAGAAAGCGGTGGAAAGCTCTAGTAACAGTGACAGTGATTCAGGCTCCTCCTCAGACACTTCAAGTGAAGGCATTAGTAGTAGTGACTCTGACGATTTAGAGGAGGATGAGGAGGAGGAAGACCAGAGTGCTGAAGAGAGTGAAGATTCATCTGATTCTGAAAATGAAGCTCATCACAAAAACAAGAACAAGGTATGACACCTCACTCTGTTACTCACAAGCTGCTCACTGAAAGTTCTTTGTGAAGGAGCTGGCCTGATAACTTTTGTACTAGCGAGGAATTATTTGATGGCACATTAATGAATGCTGAGAACACTCTTTCTGGTTTTGCTTCAGGGCATTCTGGGGAATTTTTGTTCCTTCGTGTGTTTTGTTGTTCTATGTGGGTTAGGGGTTTAATAGTTGGCAGACTGTTATTTTGGTAATAACGTGGAAAATACAAAGAAATTAAGTGCTCTAAGTGCTGGCAACATATTGAAAATATATCTTTCTATGGATATTGCTTTGGCAGGTTTTTTTTCTTCCTAGTAGAGTGGTTACTTTTACTGGAAGCCAACAGAAGAACAAGATTGGAATCTTTGATATAAATAATACAGTAAAAAAAAATATTTTAAAAAAATTACTGTAGTATTTATCTGCTAAACTTTGTACTCCATTGTTGAAATGCTTAAGCAATAATATAGGACAAGATTGATTTTTAAATTATTATTGTTACTCAGCCTTTGCCAATAATATTACAGTTGTTTCACTGGGACTTCCGATGCAATATTTTTTAAATTAACTGATCTAATACAAACAGTCCAAAAAAAATATTTTGCAGGTGCTAGTGCATAGTGGCGTAACAGATACGAAAAGTGATGGACAGAAACCACATGAAAAGTCCCAAGAAAAAAGAATACACCAGCAGATACCTCTTGTGTCTGATTCCCAGACTCACTCATCATTCCAGTCCCAGCATAAGCAGCCTCAGGTTTTGTCACAGCAGCTTCCGTTTATTTTCCAAAGCTCTCAGGCAAAGGAGGAATCTGTGAACAAACACACAAGTGTAATACAGTCTACGGGATTGGTTCCCAATGTGAAACCTTTGTCTTTGGTACATCAAGCCAAAAAGGAAACCTATTTAAAACTCACAGTTCCTTCCCCTGATCTACTCAAAGCAGGGAATAAAAATACCTCTGAAGAATCTCTCTCTTTGACCAGCGATGTAAAATCAAAACGGGTGAGTGAAAAATCACTTTTTTAAAAAAATTTATTTGTAACCTATGCTTTGTGCCTGCTTAACAATATGCAACATTATGCTATCAAGCTTTTAAAAATACAATGTTTTAAAATACACGTATTTCTTTTCATACTATGTTTTTTTTATTTTTTAAAATTAATACGGATTTCTGAATGATGTAAATTGACTAAATTATATGGGTAATACATACTTTGAACTGTGCTGGATGGTGGTGTGTTTTTTTGGTTTTGTTTGTTTGTTTTGTGTTTCTTTTTAAAGAGCAGCAAGTATTATTCTTTAATTTTAGATATGATTCACTATATATTAAAAGTGCCCTGAACTATTCCCTAACTTTATATTGGAGAAAATTGATCTACTTGGTGGTGCATGTGTGCATGCCCTAATGTGTACATGCTGTAATGCTAAATGCACCTTACTGTCACATAATGCCAAACTTGAGATTCATGCTGTCCATATTGTCCACCTGGACTATAGTAAAGCCTTTGACACAGTTTCCCACGGGAGAAACCAGCTGCTCATGGCTTGGATGGCGATATGTTTCCATGGGTAAAATCTGGCTGGATGGCTGGGCCCAGACAGTTGTTGTGAATGGAGTTCAGTCCATCCAGCTGGTCACCAGTAGTGTTTCTCTGGGCTCAGTGTTGGGACTACATCTCTTTAATGTCTTTATCAGTGATTTGAATGGATGGATCGGGTGTGCCCTCAGTAAGTTTGCAGATGACATCAAGCTGGGTGGGAATGTTGATCTGCTTGGGGGCAGGAAGGTTCTGCAGAGGGACCTGCAGGATCAATGGCCTGAAACCAAGTGTATGAGGTTCAACAAGGCCAAGTGTTGGATCCTGCACCTGGGTCACAACAACCTCACACAACACTTAAGGCGTGAGGAAGAGTTGCTGGAAAGTGTCCAGCAAACAAGGACTGTGGCTGAATATGAGCCAGCATATGTTCAGGTGGTCAAGAAGGCCAACAGCATCCTGGCTTGAATCAGAAATGGTGTGGCCAGCAGAACCAGGGGCAAGGACCATCCCCCTGTGCCAAGGCACTGGTGAGGCCCCACCTCAAGAAAAGGAGACCTTTTGGCTCTCTGCAACTGCCTGAGAGGAGGTTGGAGCAAGGGGTTGTCAGACTTTTCCGAGGAACAAGCAATGGGACAAGAAGAACAGCCTCAAGTTGTGCCAGGGGAAGTTTAGGTTGGAGCTGGGGAACAATTTTTCCCTGGAAAGGGTTGTCAGGGCCTGGCCCAGGCTGCCCAGGGCAGGGGTTGAGTCCCCATCATCCCTGGGGGGGTTTCCAAGCCCTGGAGATGTGGTGCTGAGGGACATGGGGCAGTGGTGGCCTGGCCAGTGCTGATTTAATAGTTGGACTGGGTGATCTCAAAGGTCTTTTCCAACCTAAATGGTTATGTGATTCTGTGCTCATCACGTAGCAGAACTTGACAGCTCTGTTGAAAGCAGTTTGTGTACTAGTGAGAGTAATGAGCACATAGCAAGCAATGGGTTTTGTCAGGCATTTCCTAAGGATAATGAGCAGCTAAAATAAATATCAAAATAGGAAAAGTATTCATGGGTAGATTGTGTGGCCTGGATATACTGCCTGTGCTTTTCCCAGTTATACTCGGAATGATTATTTAGTACTTTCCATATTTATTATGTAAGCATGGCTTCGCTTTGTTTCAAGTGTAATGGCTTTAAGTCACAGTAATTAAAATTATCTATTTTAATAATTATTTTAAACAAAGTAGCTGAGAGCTATTTTTTTTAAAAAAATTTGATTTAATCTTGGATTGTGTTTGCTCTTCAAAGACAGAAGGATGTTCATGCACTGGTGGCTGTTCAAATAGTGTTGTCATTGCAATGAATTTGATCTTTCTTTTTGCTAGCTAGGACTCTGCATTATTTTTATATGTGTCTTAACATTTCTGTAGCATAAAAAAATCTTTTCAGATTCTCAGCTTAATTTATCAGTGGTTATGATTTTCTGTAATTTCTATTCAGTTAGATTTTAACAGAGGTGAGAAGAGGATAGAAATACAGCATTTTAGAAATACATAAAGTACATTTACCAAGGCAAGTTTCATTATTAAAAACAAACTTGTATTTCTGAGCCACTAGTGAATAAGTTTTACCTGAAGAAGTTTCAAATGCTACTTTTTTAGAGCTAAAGAACTAACATATCACAGTACTTCTGAGTAATACTTTTTTCCCCATGTTTTGTTTTTTTTTTCTTCCTTTCTTTTCATAAGGTTTTCTATGCCAAGAGACTTCTCTTGGGTTTCTGGTAGTATTATAACCATTAGTGTATTGTACTTCGATTGTGGTCTTCAAATCAACAAATGACTAAAGCTAGTTTTGCATTAACTCATGAGATTTTATATGCTGAAATGAGTGGAAAAAAAAATCCTATGGCAGTACACAGAAGTAGTCTCTTTTTAAAAATTTTGTTTTTCGGGATGCATAATATCTTTATGAAGATCACTGTCTAGACCGTTGTAGCAAGTGAAAAAGCTTCCCTACATAATTTAGATCAGCTTCATCCTGAGTTCAGTTTGTCTCTTCCTACTTGATTTACAGTGAAAATCACAAGAGACATATAACTCGTAGTTACTCATCTCTTCCGTTAGCTAGCACCTAATTTTAACCTACTAAAAATAAAAATAGCTTAGCAGATACTTAAGGTTTCATAGAGTTCTCCTGCCTGAATACTAGAAAAAAAAATTAAAAATCCACATTTTATTCCTTTGTCTTCTTATTTCTTTAGGAACAATATAAACAGACATTCCCAGCAGCACAGCTAAAGAAACAGGAATCATCTAGGAACCTGAAGAAGGTTATTGCAGCTTTGTCAAGCCCCAAACCAACATCTAGTTCACCAGCTCATCAAAAACTCACACCCTTGGAAAACAACCATTCTAATCCATTCCTGACAAATGCACTTTTAGGTAATCACCAACCCAATGGAGTTATTCAGAGCGTCATCCAGGAGGCTCCTCTTGCACTTACTACGAAACTGAAATCCCAGACCAAGATCAATGAAAGTGTAGCCATTTCTAGTAGTGCCCCCTTTTCTTTGCCAGTAAACTTGAGTGCATGTGGGAAAAAAACAACTGGTAACCGGATGCCTGTTATGCCCTCTACCTCTCCTGTGTTACCTGGTTCAGGAAAGGATAAAACAGTCAGCAATAATGCAGTAAATGCAGTAAAAACACAACACCGCCTTCATTCTGCAAAACTGGTGGTGGAGCAGTTCAGAGGGGTAGACTCAGATGCCCCCAGCAGTAAGGACTCTGACGACTCAAATGATGAGGATGACGACGATGAAGATGAAGATGAGGACGATGAAGATGATGATTCTGATGATAGCCAATCAGGTGGTTTAACCTTTTTAATAGGAAAAGTGGAAACTTTATTTTTTGAGTGTTGAAATCATGCATTTCTCGCCATATTTTGAAAGAGGGGTAGGAAATTTTAGGGCAGCGTGGTCCACACAGTGTCCTGCAGATATCCTTGGAAGTAGCACATGTCTCCTAGTCCCTCACTGTGTCTATCCAGAATTGTATTTTACGTATTCTGATACTTGGTCGTATGGCAAGTATGTTTTCAGCTGTCCTGGTAAGATGGCTCCTCAGCCTTCTGGAAAGGCTGCCAGATCCATCACCCCACCTGCAGCTCATTACATTGCTTGTGTGGAAGGGGGTTCCCAGGAAGGGGGATGAAGAGAAGAGGCTAGTTGATGGTTAATTGTTCTGGCAGGCAGAGTCCATCTGCAGAGCAGGCTTCCCAGCCAGAGAGGAACTAAACAAAGGCCTTCAAGTGGTCTAAAGCTGAAAGAAAAGCATGTTTCTAGGCTTCATTCATGAGCACAGTGATCAATGGGCAAGACTGGAGAAAAGTACCAGGACAGTTGTAAAGACTGCAGTGTTCATAGACACTGTTCAGACTACTGTTTTAATGGCTCTGAAGCAATTCAGAAAGGCAAGGGCTGTTTTATAGTTGATTATATTCTCAGTCACTCCTGTCTCCTTCCTGTGCCAACCCCTTGGGTTCAGTTTCACCTTCACCACTTTCTTTTCTCCTCTCACCCACACACCCTATACTGATGTTTTTTCCACAGCTGTAGCCTCTCTTCAGTTCCTTATCCTGTCCACCTTTACTTTGCCTCTAGTTCTTCTTTGCCCAGATGGCCACACTTCCAGTTTTGACATCTTTCAGCCTGTACCCAGTTCAATCATTTCCTTCCTCTTCATGCTAGATTTCGCAGCCTGTGAAGTGACCTTTCCATGGCTCACAGGTGACAGCACATTCTAGGGCAAACAGTCTCTTAAAGTACTGCAGCTTCTATCTCCCATCTCCTCATGGAAAAAAAGGAATTACATCAGACACAAAAGTGCATTATCATACAAAGTTAATTTATGCCATCATATTTCAAGTAATTGTAAAATTTATATGGTAAATTATAGTCTGTACTCGAGATTTCTATAAAAACATTGAAGTCAGAAAAGCTTCTTATTAAATAAGACAAAAGACTTTACAAGTGTTATAACATAAATATGTTTGTCATTGCTTATCGAGTCATAATGTGGTCATAATGGGCCTTTTGCCACTTTTTTAAACAGACTCTGACAGTAATTCTGAGTCTGATACAGAAGAGTCTGAGGATGAAGATGATGAGGATGATAAAGATCAAGATGAATCGGATACAGACACTGAGGGGGAAAAAACACCACTGAAACTGAGTGAAACTTCATCCTCTGTGAAGAGCTCTTCCATTGGCCATGCTGTTCATTCCACCCCACTTAATCTCCAAGTAGCAAAGACCCCAGGCTCTGCGCCAGCTGCCTTATGTCCCGAGTCCCAGGCTGCAGCTTTCCTCGGGACAGCACCATCAACTCTTACACCAAGTACACACTGTGGTATCTAAATGTCTTTTGTTATGGTATAATGTAACATCTAAGTGCTATGTCTTCTGAATGTAGTTTAGACACTGGTATCAAGTGATATCTTGGCATAAGAAAGACATTTTTTACAGAAAGAGCAATCATTTGCTGGTACAACCTCCCCAGGAATGTGGTAGAGTTCCCTTTACTGGAAGTTTTCAAGCTGTAGTTGCACAGACTCAGGCTTTCTTTCCCATGGAAGGTTTGGCCTGATGATCTTTTGAGGTCCCTTCCAGCCTGGATTATTCTGCAGTTCTGGTATCTTTTCACAAGTCTTTGCAACACACATGACAATCAGTCACCAGAATTGCGAGTTCTCAAGGCTTGAATGTTATGCTTAGATTAGGACATTTTGCCTCATGTAATTTTTTGAGAGAGGGTAGGATGAAATAGCCAGAGTTGATACTCATTACATTAAAATTCTTAATTATTTAGTTTCTGTTATTTACAATTTTCTTCTAAACAGTTATTTCTAATTTATATGCATTATAGTTTGCATTCTGAATTTTCTATTTCTGCCCCTTCCTCAACAAAATGAATTACTGTATCTAGTTTAAATATAACTTTGCTGAATATTCTTTCAGAATTCTCAGTAGAATTCATGAGTTACATGCAAGAAATAATTTTTTAAAGGCTACTCAAAAGCTTACCTAGCATTTGCCTTACATAGTGTTTTTAATCATTTATTTGGTGACTGATTAGTAAGTTTAGTAAGTAGGACTGCTACAGAAAAGAATGTATTTTTGAAGGTCACGCTTCTCAATATGCATGGCAACAATTACATGAAATTGCATATTTACTACTTTGAATTAGAAGCCTGATACTTAGCTAGAATGCAAGTAAGTAGATTTTAAGTGGGGACATACACTCATAGATTAGTTTTTATATTTGGATTCAATGGAATAGGAATTTCATTCCGTGTCACAAAGGGCATTAACTCTGAAGCAGTGTTATGTGATCTCCTTCATATTTTTCCCAGAAATAGGCCCATTAATTGCACAGCTTGTAAAAGGTTTCCCATGCATCAGGAGTAATCCAAATAATTAAAATGCGAAGGGTTTTTTTCCCTCAGGAATCTGTGTTGATTTATGATGCCTTGAAAAGGCCGATAGTGAATTTTTGTCTGTTTACAGAGGTGAGAGATAGAATATATTAATTTTGTGAGAGACAGAATATATTAATTTTGTGTCCTTCTTTCAGGGGTACTACTTTTCTTAAAAAGAATCACTGCATTACTCACTTTTTCCATTTATTTGTGTCTGCAGAGTCAGTCTTTCTTCACTGTGACTGTTAGAGTCATGTAACAGGCAGTCATTTTAATTTAAGGCTGCACCCACTGCCCTCCAAGCATGGGCAGTTCTTCAGTGCCTTCTGTAGAAGACTCTTGGCACTTGCTTTCAGATGGGGCAGACACCTCTGCTGGAAACCTGTGGTGTTGCAGCACATGGTGCTCCTGGGTGTAAGGGGTTGGGGCAGATTTCAGACTGATAATGGTACTCTCTGCTGTCCATTTCCAAGCAAAGAGATGTGACATTCTCTACACAGCGTCCAAACTAACTTTTTGAGAAATGCTTTTTCCAAACGTTTGCCTGTGTGCGTGGTTCATGTCCCACAGTTCTCCCAGAGAGGCCTGGGAAAAGTATCAACCTTTGGCTCTCTGTAAAGCCCCATATTTGGCAGTTGTCTCTCTCATATTACTTAGTCTCTTGACTAACACCAAACACATCTGAACTTTGAAAAACAGGAGTAGTCCTGAACATAATCTGTTTTGCAGTTGACTATATGCAGAACTCCTTGAAGTCTGAGCCTATTATAATGTATAGATTTTTAAATAAATTTTAAATATAGATTTTTAAAATTAGATTTAAAAAATTAAATATGGTCTGGCATAGAATAACAGGTGTGTAAGGAATTACTGTAGCACTATGTGAGAGAGCAAGTTGTTTCCATTTTGTTAATTTCTTAGCTGTTAATCAGAAATTCTGTTTTAGGTATTTCAAAAAGACGAAGAGTAGCAGATGAACAGGAGCTGCGTGTTCCTCTTGAATACGGGTAGGTTGTGTGGACTTGCTATTTCTTAAAGGGAGATAATACCTTCAAAAGTCAGTTGGCAAAGAATTGACAGTTTAAAAATGTTTGAGCCTGAATAATAAAGAAAGGGCTTCAGTCATTTAGAGTTCCAGCTAAGAGTGACTGTGGATTTCTTTAAAAGTGTCATCATATTTAATGTGTAAATTTTTTTTGCATCAAATTTGCTCCTTTGCAAACATGACCTGTCCTTTGCCATTGGAAATTAATCCTGATGATTGCATCTGAGCCAGTATAGACTCCAAATAACTCCTTGAACTATAGTTATAAGCTGTTCAAAATCTAGTAATATGTAAATAGCTTGATACAAATAAAACCATATATAGTCAGACTTTGGACAGTCTGCATAGTATCAGCTTCTGTTTTGTCTGTTTGTTTTGTGATACTCTGGTCACACTTTACATGTGTGCCTTTTTACTTTTGTGCAAAGATCTTAAATGGGCATTGATTACTTGTTTTAAAAAGTGTATTGTTGTATGCAACCATTTCCTATTACTCTAGGTGGCAAAGAGAAACACGAATAAGAAACTTTGGTGGTCGTCTTCAGGGAGAAGTAGCATATTTTGCACCTTGTGGGAAGAAGCTGAGACAGTATCCTGAAGTAGTAAAGGTACA
The DNA here is from genome assembly GCA_038090715.1 of Florisuga fusca. NCBI lineage: Eukaryota > Metazoa > Chordata > Aves > Apodiformes > Trochilidae > Florisuga > Florisuga fusca. The sequence continues at coordinate 183,618 of JAAWXA010000020.1, forward strand.
TTCCTTTTTTTTAAAACTTTGGTGTTCTAATGCTGCTAAGCATGCTTGCAATTTAAAAAAATGCCATTTTTCCCCTCCAATAAAGTTACGTATTTCAAAGTATCCTGTGATGTGAGGCATAATGCATTGCAGTCTGTTACTGATTTGATAGCCTATAAATGCATATCCCTTTGATAGAATATGCAAAGCATTACACTCACAAAGTTAGCTGTACATCAAAGCTGGGTTGTAATTATTTACAAGCTGAAGTGGAAAAATGTGTGATTTTTTCAGTATCTCAGCAGAAATGGAATAATGGATATCTCAAGGGACAATTTCAGCTTCAGTGCAAAAATAGGAGTGGGTGACTTCTATGAAGCCAGAGATGGACCGCAGGTATCCACTTTTTAAAAAGTAAAGTCTTTGATCCAAGGAACATTAATTTAAAATTAGGTGAAGTAATTTTTACTGCACTCTGAAGCATTGCGTGTTTTTAGCTAATTCTTACTAAAAATTGTGTGTATATCTTAATAGTAGTTACGTTGAGATTCTGAGAACTTGATCCTGGGCTGTGTTGAAAACTGCTCCTCTCAGTGGTTTCATTAGGAGGTTGCGGCAGTTTGGCCTGCCTTACGATCAGCTCTGTCTGGATGTGTCCAGTACCAAAGCACTCCGAGCCACAAATTATATCTCATTTGGTGTTCAGATATTTCTGACTAAAACTCTTTCTTCCTTTACTGTATAAGCTTAATGATCATAGTAGTAATTGATATGTAAGCATTGAATCACACTCTATTTGTGTATTATGTTTGTAATATATATTAAAAAAATGTTTAAACACAGGTGTTTCCTGTATTGACCATACTGTCTGATCTTCCTGAAGCATGAGATTTTTGTGGAAAGGAATGCTGAGTTTTATCAATTATGTTTTATGGCCTCAGAACTGTTAGACTTTGTGTATGTAAACCACACAAGGATAAGCAGAATAAGAATTTTAAGGAAATTAATACTGTGTGCCATGCTGTGTTACTGTGCTTTGGTCATGTTACCATTTCTGCAGGATATGCATGGAAGTTTTTGGACATTTGTCGGTGAACGTACTCAATTCTGTAAAAGACAAACATCCTGAACGTATTACTCCAGGAATGTGGACAGACATCATGCTCTCAGTAATCCTGAATTCAGGCTCTAGTTAAGCCTTATGTCCTTGCCATACCCTGTAGAAACACATAATGTTTACACAGTATGAATTTGAAAGCAATAAAGACTTAAGTTCATACTAAGCACATACTTCAAGGTGGTGGTCCCTCATTCCTGGCTTACTGGGTAAAACATTGCTAAACCCTCTTTATGTTTGGTCTTTGTAAAACATTTCCAAGTTCATGTAGTTGAGAATTTCATTGTATACCTAAAGGGCTTGGCTGAAATAATTCCTTACACTGTGAGCATGTCATAATGTCAGGATATGTGCCCTCTTTTTACCTTGTTACCTTTTTTGTGTCTGTTGCCTATATTACTTCGTTAGTCTTGTCCCTTTTTCTAGGTATATTTTTCTTCTCCCTGTAATTCATGAGGAGATTTGATGATTTTGCTCTTCAGAATAAAGGCATCAAGGGGAGCAGGTTTCCCTAGGCAAGGATGGCAATATCAATATTAAGTTGCTGTACATATCACTGTAATTTCTGCTTGTGTAATTTGTGGTAGATTCTATGGAAACCTGATGAGACAAAATAAAAGTTTCTTGTAAAATAATTTTTAAAAAATAGGGTCTGAGGACAAGGGCAGCTGTTTCAGATGTACTAGTAAACAGTTAAGCTTCACTCAGGCTGATAGAATGCAGTTGGTAATACTATCACTATGTGATACTGATACTGCATTAAGAGAATTTGCATTTTGCTGAAAATTTTACTGAATTATTCAGCTTCAAAACAACGTGTGGTAAGCGTATCTTCTTGGATGTCTGGAGGTAATTTCAGGAATTTTATTTCTGTTTTTGCTATAATTTTTATTATTCTCTATAGCCTTTCATGGTTACTCTTCCCTTTTCTTCATGTGTTTCTGTCATCTTTTGACCTACAGCAAGCCAAAAATACATGGATTAGGTGCTTCTGGAAGTGTCCAGGTTTCCTGGTGCACTGCAACTGCATACTGCAAGCCGTTCAAGGCAGCAGTTAACTGCTGCAACTGAGAAGTGTATCTGGAAGAGTAGGGCTTTGAAATTCAGGGTTAGAGGAATGTTTGAAATCTGGCAAATGGGGAGGCTTTAAACTGCTGTGGTTTAGAAAGATTAGTGTGAATGTGGCCTGGGGTGATGGAGAGGGCACAGGTCCTTGTGAATGAGACTGAGCTGTGCCCTAGGATTGCATCTGGATGGATTTGATTAACATACAACAGCGAAAGTATCCATCACAGAAAGGTTCAGGTTGGAAGGGAGGTCACCTGCTCTGGATGGGTCATGTAGAGCCAGTTACTCAGGACTGTGTCCAGACAACTGTTGAAAACTCCAGCCTCTCTGCAACTTAGAGAAGCTTGTTGCAACTAAAATATCCTTCGGCGGGACAATAAACAGTCTTTCCCACATTCTTTGACATGCCAGCTCCTCTTGCTTATTGAACTTTCTACTAGCTGCATGTGATGGTCTCTAGTTTCTCCTTTGGGGAGGCATTAGGAAAATGTGATATACATCTGTGCTCTCTGTGGCACTAACAGTCTTGTAGGCCTCTATCTTTTCTGCGTATTTTTTATTGTAAGTATCGTTAGCCATAGAAAACATAAATCCAGAGCAAGAGCAATCTCTGCAGGATCTAAGGTACTTCTTGAACTATGGTGCTGCTTCTCCTTTTCTTTGAAATCTGTTTTGCCTCTTGTGTGTGTGGGTTTGGGTGTTTTTTGGTCTTTTTTTTTCCCTCCTCTGGCACTTGCAGTCTATGGGATAAGAGTTCTTAGGTTGGTAGTGTACTAAATCTGGACACCATGGCTCAATAAATAACCCTGTGTTAAATCATAAGTCAATTACTAGAAAGTGTAATGGAAGTGTACACCTAAGCAGTACTCTTAAAAAGGGAAAATTAATTAACTTCTGTTGAAATGGCAGAAGTAACTGTTTTGGGTTTAAAACCTCCTTAGTGATGATGCATTGTATACATAGTGATATGGCTATGATTCTCAACAGCTTGTTGTTAGGAACATAGCTAATAACAAAGCCTGTTGGAACGTCTGTAAAGTTTGTGAGATATGCTCGTGGGATAGTCTTACGTGAGTGTGATTTGTACTGCAAAAAAAGGTATCTCTGCAGATTTTAATAGCATCCTTGGAATCGGAATGTTCTGTTACCAAAATGCCATTTCTTTTGACACATCTTAAACATTCATAATTATGAAAAACAAGCAGGAAGAATTAAAACATAAACGGTCAGAATAAGAAAATAAAATTATTTTATGGTACAGCAAATTTGTTTTCACTATTTATGTACGTATAAATGTGAAAAATTTGGTAATGCAAATGTATTGTTTCTGAATAGATATGTAATTAATGTTTTTTATAATTTACCAACTTTCATTCTTGTTTTAGCAGACATTCTTAAAATCTTTTACAGACCTTTTTAAGGCAAATTAAAGAATAGTCCTTAAAGATACTTAGCTTACAATTTTTTTCCCCACATTTTTCCAAAACTTGGGAAAATAGTAGAAGATACTATAGTTTTGAAATACTCATGTTCAAACTGCAGCAGATAGACTGTTCTTCTGCTATGCTCAGTAGATGCAGAAAACGCTACTTTTTATCAGCTAAAGTAAAGCGCTTTCTGTGTGACGACTAGCTTAGGTGTTTTTATAGTAACAAAGTATTTCAATATTTGTTTTTGACATTCCACAAAAAAACCCAGTAGTAACAGTGAGAGAAAAGGTTTAATACATTGCTGCATGCTTCGTTAGAGATATATATAACATAACTTTTAGCTCAGATAGATGGAATTCTAAAAGTTACAACTTTTTTGATTGCTTTAAATTGGCACAGAAATTAATTTTCCTTCTCATGGATGATAATTAAATTGTACCAAGTAAAATTTCAAGTTTAAAGTAAATCTGTGTTTTTTTCAACTCAGTTGCTGAGATTTACAACACCCCAGAAAGTAATATTTGAAAACAGACTGCTGCATTTGCTTGTGGGTTTTGTGAAAGCAGAGTAGTTATTTTAAATAAGTAGTGGCATACCTGCTAGGTCACTGAGCTTAGTAGTACAATTCAGTTCATAGTGATAAACTCCCAGTATATAGCTTCTGTGCATCATCAATCATTGTACAACCCAAACAGTACACCACAGCTATTACATGTTTTATATATATAACTAACTTGAAGAAACACATAATACATCTCCTGCTGTTCGTGTTCTCAAGTGTCTTAGATTTAATTTTCCTTCTTTAAATGTGTTTTTTTAATACCTGTCTGTGAAATGTGTCAATTAAAAGGGTGTGCAGTGGTATCTTCTGAAGAAAGAGGAAGTCATTCCCCGTATCAGAGCTATGGAAGGGCGCAGAGGACGACCACCAAACCCAGACAGGCAGCACTCCAGAGAGGAGTCACGAATGAGACGACGCAAAGGTCGACCTCCAAATGTTGGTAGCACTGAATTTCTAGACAACACTGATGCAAAGCTCCTAAGAAAGCTCCAGGCACAAGGTAAGAAGCATGTTACTGTTTTCAGAATCAGAGGATGATAGTTTTAGAGAGTTAATGTTTGTTTGTTTGTTTGTTTTCTGAAGAGGAATAATTTGTTTAGCAAGAATATTATTATACAATGTTTTAGTTTGGAAATATGTCACATGCTTTTTTGAAGCCTTTTCAGAGATCAGTAAAAGTATATATGATTCAAAGAAACATTAACTACATCCTTCTCATGGATTGTGTCAGTTAAGACCAACCAATCCTCTGCATCTATTAGCCTTTCTACAGTTCATAGTTTTAAGTTCTTTTCAATAACATAAAGTATAATTTCCAGCTCCTGGTTCCGTCTTAAGGTGTAATTTCTTCTTACATTTTCCCTTGTCCATAAGTTTTCCATGTTGCCGTATACCTATTTACACTGTCCTTGCTATCTACAGCATCATCTACTATCTATGCATGGATTTTCCTTATGTTTCCCTGTGTCTTGGTCTGGAGACTCTGGAGACTGCTATCAAAGACATGGTGAACATCAGTCCTTTGAATAGCAAGCTGAATTCAGTCTCCAGAAAACCCTTCTTACAGCTGTCTTACATATGTGCATCTATGCACAAGTTCATCAAATACCATAGATTTTCTCTTTTTAAAGTGGTAGAATGCTTCAGGATGTTACTAATTAGCTGGTCGTAGATAGCCACAGTAAAGAGAAATGTGACCCAGAGGAGCATGCTATTATTGCATTGTTAAGAACGGCTTAGATAATTACATTAGGTGACTTATAAGAAAAAATTAATTCTGTGCTTTCTGAAACAAATGTTGATTTAGTACTCTGAGACAAAAGTTTTCTGCTTTAAGAAAAAAAAAAAAAGTTTTTAGATGAAAAAGCATTATTGGCCTGATGCTATCACTTAATAGATATTTTTTACCTCCAAAAATAGTATTTCCTTTTATTTAGAATGTATCCAGGTTGATTTGATCTGCTTATGTAGTTACTGATACATGGATACCACTAAACGTAGTTGACAGTTAAGCGTTGTCAAGATAAACATGAGCAAAACTAATCCACTTTTTTCTCAGTCTTTTACCTCATGGAAATATCTGGAATACGAGCTGGCTTTATTGTTGGACAGCACTGTTTTTATGAACTGAATATATTCTTTTTGTAACAGAAATAGCTAGGCAAGCAGCACAAATAAAGCTACTGAGAAAACTCCAGAAGCAAGAACAAGCTCGAGCTGCTAAAGAAGCAAAAAAACAGCAAGGTAAGTACTACTTGTGAAAGTCTGTGCTTATTAGCAGATTATGTTGGAAAGTATTAATGAAAAGTTCTTGTCTCTTGTGATTTCCTGTTGGTATTATTTTTTTGTTTGCTTTTGTTTGTTAGCTATTATGGCAGCTGAAGAAAAGCGAAAGCAAAAGGAGCAGATAAAGATAATGAAGCAGCAGGTAAATTTTGTGACTGCTAAATAAGGTCTTAAAATCATGTTTTGAATTACTGAGGAGTATTTTAGTTACTTAGTAAATTATAAAGCATGCTAATTACAAAGTGAATGTGTTAAATCTAGTTTTAAATATCAGTGTGTATTTTTTAAAAATCTAAACTCTGTAGGAGTTTATATTCAAGTAGTTCAAGGAGGGCTTTTTGCATAATAAAGCCTCAAATTCTGTGCTAAGAAGTTTTAATACAAGCTGGAGTTGTTATGATTTACCAGACAGAACCCATGCAGCACAGGAAATGTGAACTAATCCCAAAGTTTGCAATGATCGTATTTCTAAATCAATGTAGTAAGATTTTATTTAAACTTTAGGAAATAATTCCTGAAAAACAATAAATAAGAATATGGTTACACTGCACCCATCTGTGGAGTACTAAGCGTGATCATTTTCTTACCATGAGAAACATGCTGAAATACTGCCTGTACTGCCTGTGGCTGCTGTTTCAGTTAGTTTTGTTATTTCACTTGTCAGCATATATAAAATTTAGTCCCTAAACTACATATTAAGGCACCCAAACTCATCATCAGTTACTTGAATGCTTAGAAAATTTGGAGAAACTAAAGTTTACTTAACTGTGAATGTATTATCCAGGTGGCATGTAGGTGGCTGTAAATGGCTGACAGAGTATGTGCATTGGGTTTCACAGAACTCAGGTTCTCCATGTTGTTTGTGGTACCATAATGAACTGAAAGGCTGATTGAACCAAGGCAGAAAGAAAATAGTGTTTTGACAGGACCCTGCAGTTCTTATTTGGGAAGATTATATCAAACTGTTATGATTTTTGTGTTGTAGCTTCCATTTCTATTCATTCCTGAATAGTTCCACCATTGCCAGCTAGAATTTAAATGCTGCCAGATTACTTTGTAAAATACGTTAATCTGGTCCCCTTAAAGCTGTTAAGGAAATACCAAGACAATTTATAAAATCATAGAAACATAGAATCGGCTGGGTTGGACGGGACCTCAGAGATCATCAAGTTCAACCTTTGATCCACTACAGCTGCAGTTACTAGACTATGGCACTGAGTGCCACATCCAGTCTCTTTTTAAATATCTCCAGCGACGGAGAATCCACCACTTCCCAGGGCAGCCCATTCCAATGCCTGATCACCCTCTCGGTGAAGAAATTCTTTCTAATATCCAACCTAAACCTGCCTTGGCACAACTTAAGACCGTGTCCTCTTGTCTTGCTGAGAGGTGCCTGGGAAAAGAGACCAACCCCCCCCTGGCTCCAACCTCCTTTCAGGTAGTTGTAGAGAGTGATGAGGTCTCCCCTGAGCCTCCTCTTCTCCAGGCTGAACAGCCCCAGCTCCCTCAGCCTCTCCTCAGAGGATCTGTGCTCGAGTCCCTTCACCAGTCTAGTTGCCCTCCTTTGGACCTGCTCCAGGACCTCAATATCCTTCCTAAACTGAGGGGCCCAGAACTGGACACAGTAACCTGAGCACCTGTGCATAACTGAGTGTTAGTTTCTTCAGAGATATACCAGACATCATCTGATGCCACTAAAAAGTCTAAACATAAATTGTTATATGATTAATAATTGACTACAGTGGGTGTGAGACTGGCTAACAAAAAATGTGTATGTATAAATTTGGTCATTTTTTTAAGGTGTAAATTTCCTTTCTCAATATTGTTTTGTTTTTTTAAAAAAGAAATAACTTTCTTCTCCCCTCAGGAAAAAATAAAGCGAATCCAGCAAATCAGAATGGAGAAAGAACTTCGAGCTCAGCAAATTTTAGAGGTAAAAATAATGGCTCAAATATAATTTTTATGTTACAGTTTTAAATAATGTTGTCTTTTAATAGTCACATGTGCGGTTAGGAATGTAACAAAATAGAACAGCTGGACTTCCAAAGGCCAGTTCAAAAATGTGTTTTAAAATATATTTTGTAAAAGAGTTTATATTAACCGCAGCCCAGATTTTGCCAACGTTCACTTCAGTTCCTGACTTTCTACACAAAAAGCCTTGTATATTTCCTAAAATTAACAGGGTAACTACTTCATTGTTAGAAAACAAGTTTGCAATAATAATTTTAAATATTTAAGTATTTTTAATACTTAAATAAAATTAAATACTAAGTTCATATATATTCTAGAATACGCTGGTATACTACATGAATTTGCCTAGTGTACAGGCAAAGAGAGATTGTGAGTTTTCTAGTCACCATGCATGAAAAACTGACCAATAATCTCTTTGCCATGTGTATTTTTTTGTTCTGTGTGTCATTACTTTCTTAGCGATTGTGGCCAGGTAAAACAATTTTGAATGGGACTTGAAATTCTGGCTTAATTTTTAAAAAGGAAATGAACTGTTTATTTATTGAGTGATGAAAGCTGCATTCAGGAAGAAATGTACATGTGTACATGATAACACGATGATGTTTTGAACTTTTAAAGACACTTAACTTTATTTCTAGTCAGATTATTTTCAAGTTGTGATGGTTCTGTTGTGTGACCTGTTTTGCATGCACAGGCAAAAAAGAAAAAGAAGGAAGAAGCAGCAAATGCCAAATTATTGGAGGCCGAAAAACGAATAAAGGTTAGTTTAGAGGAGCTTCACAACAAAGGACTTTCATGTTTATAACATATGTCAGTGTCTAAAAGAAGTGAATTTAGAAGACTATTCATTGATAATGAAACCGTAAATGGAGCATATGAGTAATATGTCTATATAAGTTTGTATAAATACATGAAGCATAGAGAGAGGGAAGTTTGTGTATGTGTGACAAATACAAGCACACACTCACATGCACATATTCGTACAGACACACATGAATATATAGAGAGATGGTAACTGTTTCTGTACTGTTACCACGAGCTTTGCTTACAGGATTCTTGGTTTGCATGAAAATGCTTGTGCATTATTCACAATACACTTTTAAGTACACTGTATGAAAGAACTTCATTGCCTTTCAACAAACATAGTCTTTTCTGGACTTTTGAGTAAAGAACTCTTTTAAAAATGTTGGAAAACAGGGTCGATATATAAACATCTATTACTGCTTTGGCATTCTTGGTGTATTTTAACATGGAACTTCCAGTTCTATAGCTATGCTGTCATGAATACTGTGCATACTTTTCTGCTGTCAGTTAGGGGAGGTGGGAAAGGAAGAATTTAGTTAAGCTCTGGTGTTTTAGTGTGGCAAAAGTGTGCAATTTTTTTTTTAATAGTTTTTGTTCTTCTGTTTAAGGAAAAAGAGATGCGAAGGCAGCAAGCTGTTCTTCTGAAACACCAGGTTGGTCTGAATTCAGTTGCCCAAAAAGACAGAATGCCAATTGTGAACTACTATTTAAGCTATATAGGGGGGGAGAATCTTCAAAATACGCTCTTTTAAAATTTCTGGGTTTGATTCCTGCACAAATTTTCTTTCACCTTATGATTTGTTGCTTTGCTTTGGTATTGGGGTCTTTTGGGGGATTATAAAGTGGTTTTATGACTTTGTGATTTCTGTTTCATAATGTTGTGCCAACTCTTTCTACCAGGAGTTGGAGAGGCATAGACTAGATATGGTATGGGTATGTTTATTTTTGTACATCTAACACCGCATTGTGATTTGGTTGTGATATGGTTGTCATAGCAATGCATAAAATGTAGCACTGGCTGCTGTCATATTACATACTGCTGCATGGCTTTACAGCACAGTGCATTGCATACATCTGCTTGTCTTGTCTGTTAAGGAAAAAAAAACAAACGTGTCTTAAACGTGTATAAATTGAACATGGCAATAAGTAAATGGAGTTTTTAACCAGAAATCAATGTTACTGATGTCCCAACAGAAATCAGGCTACTCATCAGGGATTAATTAATGCAAAATTAATAGGTAGTCATGTGGATAATTTCTGCAAGCCTCATCCCATTCACTGGGAATGAAGCCAGACATTAATGCAATTTGAATTAATCTATTTTGGAGATCAGGAAGATGTCTTTCAGAAGTTTGTAGGGTACTGAGGAAATTATCTTTCAGCCAGTGGTAAATCCATGATGCTCTAAGCATACATGCATTGAATCATTAGCATGTAATTTTAGCCTTACTGAATTAGATTATAAAATTGCCATAGCCTTTACTGGGGCAAAGCTTTACTCTACAGCTTTTAGGCAAAAACCCCATACCTAGCACTCTAGAATACAACTCCGTAATGCATTTGAAATTACTGACAATTTATTGAGGGACAGGCATCAGTAAATGCAAGTGTTGCATATGGCATATGTGCCACCACTAGCTTGATTAAGAGAAAATTGTGTTAATTTGTTGCTTGGTTACAAAAATGCTAATATTTGTAATGTTTGAAAATAACCGGTTTAAAATTTCTGCTGAATTGGCGATTGAAGTAAATTTCAAGTTCAGTAATAGCAGATGTAAGGTAACTGACCTGTTCCGGCCAACCATTATGCTTTTTGTTCTACCAGCTTATGAAGGAGCATCACAACTGACCATAAGTAAATCTATATGCTTCTTTTTTACACTGTCTCCATGTTCATTGCTTTACCTATTTGCTTTTGATTGTTCTTTTATTTGCTTTCTAAACCTGAACTAAAACACGCACAGACTTGGCCATTCTTGTCCTATATTTAGTATTTATTGTGACTTGTCTATTAATGCTAAATTTGTTACTCAGCTTTTTTTACTGATTTGAAAGTGCGGATTAGTTTTTTTTCTAATCTTACTTGCTTCAATAGGAGCGAGAAAGGAGAAGACAACATATGATGCTTATGAAAGCCATGGAAGCACGTAAAAAAGCAGAAGTGAGTATTACCCTCTAGAAAGCTTGAAATTTTTACTTTCATTCTGCAGTGATCTGTAGAAGAGCAGTCTCTGATGTATGAATTGTTTCATTTCTATACATGGCAGTGACAGGACAAGAAGCAACAGGCAAATCAAAATACAGGAAATTCTGTTTAAACTTAATAAAAACTTTTTTACTATGAATGTGATGGCTGACCATGGGCACAGATTGCCTGGGCAGGTTGTGCAGTTCCAACGTTCTGATGATGATGTTCATCTAAACACTTAGATTTTTTATTTTGTTTTGTTTCTGAAAATAAGACTATTTTCTAAATAGCTTACCCTCTCCTTCTTATAAATGTTTCTTATTCCATGTTGGCACCACCTAACCCAAAATCCATCAAAGTGTTTTCACTGTGTTGACTACTGAGGTTTTAACTAGTTAAATTTTACTCTTAGCCATACTATTGCATGAAAGATGTTAAAGTTTCCCTGGTCTTAAACTAGTGTAATAGTGTTTTTCTAATAGAATTTGTTCTTATAACCAGTTAAGAGGTCTCAATTTCATTAGACAACTGCATAAGGAAATAAAGGAAAAGTCTTTAGCTTTACCTCAAAGTGCAATTGTAACCAAGTGGCTTATGTTCATGACCTGAGGTAGCTTGAGAAAAAGCCTCTCTTACAGGTGCACCGCTGCTTTTAGTTAGGTTAGAACTGCAGAAAATGTGTTCCTGGCTAAAGCATCTTGAACACTTTTATCTTCACTGGTTTGAAATAATGTAGTAGTTTATGTTGTATTATAAAGAAAAAAAAATCTTAAAATATGATAGAATAACATTGATGATAAAACCAGAGCTGTGCAGTATGATTGAAACTTTTATTAGACCATGATAATCTAATTTATATCTTAATTAATTTTGAGACTGTCTTCAGTTTTAGCCCTCATACTGTCTTAAGGGGGACTATCAGTGATAAAACATAACTGCTAGCTTTTTTTGCATTTTGTTTTTTAGATATTTCTCTATACCCTGAGACCATTTTTATCTCTGTCCCCTGAGATTTTTATGAGTAAATTACAGATGGCTGATAGATGCTATAATAATGGTTATTTTACTTCAATCTAAGTGTCAAATTATTTGTTAAAACTTCTCACATAAATTTAAATAGAAGTGAAGGACCAAACCAAAACAAAATACAGTAACACTTCAATGCAAGGGAGAATTTCAGGGTTAGCACTTAGGCCGGCTAGAAAAGGTGCCAGCCACTGCTTTGAGTGATCTCTGCTTCAGCAGGTGCACATTGATACTACTGTGAAGTGGGGCCTTAAAAATCAGATGCCTTGCATGTATGTCAGTTCTTTACCATCTTTCCACTCACTCATCTTTCTGAAATGGTACTCCAAATAATCTTCCAGTGTGAACATAGTACTCGTTTCCATTTGGACAGGAGAGAATAAAAGTGACTCTTAGATTTTCTCACAGATCCGAAGATTTTGTTCTATTTCTGTAGTATCCCCCTTACTTGAATGCAGGTTCCTTAATTGCTGTGGTAATTATTAAGATTATGTAAGTAGTGTTTTTCAAATTCTTAGATTGTTCCATTTTAAGTACGATGTGCGGGGTTTATTTTCTGCCCCTTTAATTCTATTTAAGGAAAAGGAGCGCTTAAAGCAAGAGAAACGTGATGAGAAAAGATTAAATAAGGAACGTAAACTGGAACAGCGAAGATTGGAATTAGAAATGGCCAAGGAGCTAAAGAAGCCTAACGAAGATATGTGCTTAGCAGACCAGAAGGTAATCATAATAATGTCAACTCATTTTCTTGCAGCCACTCCCAAAGCATTCACGTTGTAGTCTAGATAATTAGATAACTATTTGAAATAGTGCAAATACAGGATACTGCAAACACTAAAGTCATGTATGTTTAGCTAATAAAAAACATTTTGTTTAAAAGTGGCCTGCTTCCCCAAAAGTACTTGCCTTATTACTTAAAATTGATTATTCCTAAGTTATTTTTACAGGAGAAATATGCATCATGTCTCAATACATAGGCACTAGATAGAGCTTTTCTCATATGTGCAACTGGTTTATTCGGTTACTCAAAAAAATTAATCTCCCAGACTTCTGTGTTCTTAGTTCTTGTCCTTCAGGACTTGATGTACCTCAAGTCCAAGCCCTGTCTGTTCCAGATAATTCCCCTTCCTGTGTTGCCCAAATGTCCTTCCACCACCTTATATAATATTTCCCCTCATAATAGAGCATTGAGAGTGTCTCCTGGCCAAAAAGTAAGTCTCTATTGATCCCTTGCCTCCTATAATATATGAAAAGGTAAATGTGCTCCATCATTAAGTTTACTGGATGGGAAGTGGGACAGCAGCTTTTGTAGCCTTTACCTTTTACCATTTTTGTGCTGCAGGTGATACGGAATTATCAGTCAGTTTCCCTATCTAGTGCGGGAAATGTTTTCTTTCAAAATGTACTACTGAATCTTTCATTGTTTTTCTTTACTTTTCAGCCTTTGCCAGAGTTGCCTCGCATCCCAGGCCTTGTTGTGAATGGAAGCACTTTTTCTGATTGTCTCATGGTAGTGCAGTTCCTGCGTAACTTTGGTAAAGTTCTTGGCTTTGATGTGAATGTGGATGTCCCTTCCCTGAGCGTTCTTCAAGAGGGTTTGCTAAACATAGGGGACAGCATGGGAGAAGTACAAGACTTGCTTGTAAAGCTTGTCTCTGCAGCTGTTTGTGATCCAGGACTTGTTACAGGATACAAGGTAAAAAAAACAACAACAACCAACCAAACCCCCATAATCCATAGTAAGCACTCTATGTTTAAGAAGACATTTATCATAATGCATCTTTGTCACCTCTCTGATTTGGATTTCCATTGTCTTAACTAATTCTTCTCTTTGGTGACACTGAAGTCTTAACTGAAAGGCTTTCTGTGCTCTGTCAGCCTTCCCGTTTTCCAGAATTGATATATTTCTGGGTGTTGTCTCTGCCGTCCCACATTTTTATTTGGACCTCTTGGATAGGGCAGTATCACATCTCTGCCCATGTCTTTGAACTCTTTTTTTTTTTTTTTTTCCCTCTTTCATTCTTCTCAGTGAATCTTGCCATTTCTTTCTCCAAAGTCTGTTCTCTATGCTTCATCAAAACTGATTCATTCATGATTGTCTTTCTTTTTACCCAGTTTTTTCAAATCAAAATAGCTCTTTTCTACTCCAGAACTCCTCATAGCCTGATTGTACAAAACAGTATTAATCGGGTTCCATTTGAACCATTTCTATTTTCATTTAACTGATTTCATTAATATTAATATTATCTCTGCTCTTAAAAACTTAGAGGTAAAGACATTGTAATTTGTTGTTTGTAATCAGTTCAAGTTTCTCATTTGAATGGTTTAAAAAAATGTTAAAAATGCAAAACCACCCCACTGTTTTAGAAAAAATACTATAGCCTGCAAAGTAAAAATATTTTTAAATGTAATTGTCTGAAATGTCTTTATTCTTCTTAGGCTAAAACTATTCTTGGGGAACACTTACTGAATGTTGGTATCAATCGAGAGAATGTGTCCGAGATTTTGCAGATATTCATGGAGGCTCATTGTGGGCAAACTGATCTGACAGAGAGCTTGAAGACAAAAGCTTTTCAGGCACATACTCCAGCTCAGAAAGCATCAGTACTTGGTTTTCTTGTCAATGAGTTAGCCTGCAGCAAAAGCGTAGTAAGGTAAGATTTTTGCCAAACAGGTATGTATAAAAAAATGTTATAGTTCTAAAAATACACTGTGTTCTGTTACAGGATTCTTGAGGCTCTGATAAAGAAAGCTGAAAATTTGCTACATTACTGCATCTTACTGTTATGTATTTCTAATCTGATGGAAGAGTAGAACTGTTCCATGTTTGTTCTCTTGTTTTCAAAGCTGCAGAAAAATTTCTTCAGCTATTTTAAAAGTAAAACAATAGGTTAATTGCAATGAAATTCACTGGGTATTCTAGTGAATAAGTTAGAAGAGTTGTGTAAGGCTTCTGCACTATTGCAGAAGTATAATGACTGTTTGATTCATCCTGATGGTAAAGTCTTTTATAGGCTAATTGAGTGCTATTTTGTTTCCTGGTGGGTTGTGCTGCTTTTGGTGTACTGTGCTGCACAAGTGAATCAAGGGTGTATAAGGCAAGAATGACAGAGATGCTTTGTGTTTTCCAAAGATGAAAGCAGAAGTGAGCTGTGCATGTACTGTGCAAGAGTTCACATGTATTAATCAAATTAATTATAGTAAGAAACTTTGTCTTATTGTATATGACCAACTCAGATTTGCAGAAATGATCATTCAGAACTTGTGTTTCTATATTTTCATCATTAACAGCTGTAACCTGCTGAATAGTTGAGGCTGGAATGGTCACTGTACTGGAGCACTTATTTGGTCCTTCAATTTCTGCACTGAAAAGTCAATGTTAATTTGTAGTTCACATGGATCCTAGTTACAATACCACAGATGTACGTACCAGTGATAACTCCATTTTCAGCACAGGGGTAGATGCTTTGTGGCAAATACACCTGGAGGCTTGATATTGAATTAGAACTATGGAAGGAAATGTCAAATTCTATGAAGGACCTACGTCTTATGGAAAGAGAGCTTACATGATGCTGTAAATAAAGACTACCTGACATAGGTACAGCAGTACACTACGTTGGCATTCCTAGTATTGGAATTTCTTGGCTTTAATTTTATTTATTTTGAATTTTAAACATTTCTCCAAGATAGCTCTTAGAGACAAAATATCTGTACATAGATGTCTGTCAGAAGAAATTTAGGTTCACAGTTAATGGATTATTTTGTCTTTGACAGTGAAATTGATAAAAACATTGATTATATGTCAAACTTGAGGAGAGATAAATGGATGGTTGAAGGCAAACTCCGGAAGTAAGTTCTGTTACCTTAAATTTTAACAATGTTGCTTTTTTGCATTTGCTGACATATGGTACTATATAGACAGTTGGTTCTGAGCACAGCAATTACAGGTTTACCAAGAAGTTAGTAACTAAGCTGGTCAATTAAGATGAATGTAGATTTCCCATCTGTTAATGATGCATGAGAGGCAGAGAGTTAGCGTCCCTCAAGATTGGAGTAAAGTCAAGTCCATTTTGAATTCTTTGGAAGAAAGTAATTTTTTTTCTTTCTTGGAATATTACAGAGCTGTCAAATTGCTGTTGCCATTATCACAGTTTATTTGGACCTACCATAATTACCAATGTTCATTCTGAAAGACATTTTAATGAGAGGTGATTTTCATACAATTACCTTTTGAATTTTTCTAATTTATATTATGTTATCCTAGTGTTTCCCATCTGTCAGTGTTGTGTTATTCCCTGTAGCTTGGGATCATATAAAAATACAAACATTGAGATATCTTTTATATTTTTATTTAAGGTAAAACTGGAAATTTTTAAAGGGTTGTCAGTTTCATATCCACTGTTCTCCCATCCTACAAGACAAAATTCCATACAGCAAGCATAACGGCTCCAGCTACCAGGAATCTAGAAGGCATAATATTAATGAATCACAGGGGGTAAAAATACAAAGCCAGACTCAATCTGTTGATTTTTTTTGTTGGTTTGTTTGTCTTCTTTTTTCTTCATCATCTTTACCTCTTACTAGGAACGGTGAATCCTTTCTTAGTCCTTGCTTTTTAGTTACCTGTGTTTCTAATTTTATGTCTCCCTTTTTTCCCTTTAATGTGTGTCAGAAGGAAGGAAGGAAGATGGATGTAAGGAAGAAGGAAAAGAGGGAGGTAGAGGGAAATATTAGATCAGTAAATTCTCTACTAATACTGCAGATCCCAGTCTGCACAGGGTTAATAACTTTTATATTTTAGGACAATCCAAATGCCTTTTTCTGTCTTCATCTATATCCCTTCTGCGGGATATAATTTTCAAGTGTTTCTGAAGTTTGATGCAGCCACGTGTCCATCAGTGGAGTGGGACCCTTACCTGTCCTTGTCTCCTTAGGGACTGCTCAGTGTTTCTCTCCCTCCATCAAACTGTAAGTACTTGTAGATGTAGGATCCTACTTTTTCCTCATGGTCTCCCTTTCAAACAGTGGGAAAAATACTGTGAAGTCTCTAAGCCCCTCGTCCTTTCTACAGTAATTTTTGTTTCTGGTGTTTTCCCCTCATACTTGGATTTCAGGTTCCAGTAGTGCTGTCCCTCTTTTCAAGTGTAAGTATTTTGGGAGTGCTCAGAAATGTTGTTCTTGCACTTTGAGTTCACTAGACTTGATTCATCGCTCTCATCTTTAATTCAGAATCTTTGGATTTTCCACTGTTTTTCTGATGAACCCTAACAAGCCTTTTTTAGTAAAGCCACCTTTGATCAATTTGAAACAATGTTTTCTTCTTTACATCAGTTGGTGTTTTTCAGAAATTCCTACAACTTATGTGAGAAGAAATCTGTCCAGTTGAGTCTTCTGTTTGCTCTTTTTTCCTGCTTCCAGACTTAGTGCTTATGCATGTTGTCATCCCCATGCATTTCAAAGCTTAGACTAGTTTTTAAGTATCCCAGTCCTAAGAAGTTTTAGGAATATCTGGTTTCTTGACTGCTTGCTGTGTGATCAGTGGGGGTGTGCATGTTTCATGTACATGCAGAGCTTCATGTGACCCTCAACACAAGCCCATAGTGTGTTGGAAGTCTGTAGTAGTAGAGCAGTGGAAGCTGAGGCAGAGGTTTATTGCATCACAGCCTGGTTTGCCAGCAGTTGTTGTGGTAAATCTCTGTACCACCATGTCCAGACTGTCTTGAAGTATATCCAAGTAAGATGAGAGAAGATTCCACCTGTATCAGATGTTTACAATGAGTGATTTTTTTTGTGCTTACATTCTTTATTGTTATGGTATAAGCATCTCAACTGGATATTGGGGATGGGCAAAAAATAATTTGAGAATCTCTGTAAAGATACAAAAAAGCAACATTGAGATCCCAGACGGGGAGAAGGAATAATTGTGTTTAAGCCAGTAGGGATGTTTTTTTGTTGGTTTTTTTTTTTTCTTCTTAGAATACTGAACAAAATCCCTTGATAAGTATGATATGTATGCTTGGAAATGGAATTTTGAGCTGTCTGGACAGTTTCTGCTGTACTAATTGTCAGTGAGAGTTTGCATCTAATTTCTTGTCTAGCACATTTAGATGTGGATCTTTATATTCATCTTTTTTGTAAAGGCATCTGTCTCAAACAATCAGTTTATCTTTTTTTGTGCTTTCTATATCATAACTGTAGTCAGAAGACTCTCACACCTGAGATGATTCGGCTGGTTTTTTAACTACATAATCGTAATCTCAGTATCTGCTTTTCCATTACGTCTTCTCCTTCATCTCTTTTGTAGCTTGATCATTATAAAAGGGGCTAAAAATACAATATAGCTCCTTAAAGAATTAACTTATGGGTGTTTCTTTACAGGACTTAAATTGCAGAACAGGCTTTTTCACAGCAACAGTGCTCTTTTTAACATGCCAATATTATGGCTTATTCTTTATAAGTTAATTTATTTCCAATTAGGCCACCTCAACTGTAACTGGTGATGGTTTATCAAAAGCAGTGTTATATGAGAGGAGAAATAACACCCTGAGTTTAGGTAGGAGGCAGTAATGCTGATTTGGGAAATTTTTATTTTTTGGAGAAAAAATACACTTTGTTAGCAGTTTGTTGAAAAGTATGAGGTTTAGAATTTCTTGTTTTTAGGCTATCTTGCTACTACTTAATATTTATGTATAAAAACAGGCTTAGGTCACACATGATTATCTGGTGGGCCACTGACTCTTTTTATAGGTCAATACACTATAAATCTTGCAACAGTTTTCTGAGTGAAGGCTTTCTTCCCTCAGTGAGCCATATTTCTAGGTATTAGCAGGAAAATTACGCTACTTATTGAAATACGGGAACTTTTTTTAAGTTACACTTTGCCTGGTTTCTGCCTCTACAGTACTTCAGATACAGGCTGCCACCTTCTTCTGCTTATGGTGCCATTAAAAGCGAGCATCTTTGACTAATTTCCATTATTATAATTTGCAATGTCATGCAGGCTTTCTTTACTGCTGACACCATAATGTCTGTATTTGCTTTCTGCAAATTAGCCTTTCTTGTGTGTTCTCATTTCTTTTACATATATGAAGAAGGTGTTTGTTGGTCATTACATCTGCCAGGTTTATTACTGAATTGTTTTCAAGATTATCTTAGTGTAATTAGTCTAAAGTTGTCCACTCATGCAGCAGTCAATCCAATTATTATCTAGTGGCTTTATTTGATAGCTAATTCCTGTGTATAGGCAGGAATTTCCAACCCAGATAAGAGGATTTGATGGTTTGAAGTTATACTCACAAAAAGGAAATTTTCTTCTAAAAAACTTAACTCAGTGGAAGCCTGAGTGGCATCGATACTCAGGGAGACTAAGGCTTTTTGCACCAGACATGAAAATCTTTCTTGCTTCCAAACTTACTGGGAGGCTTGAGAATTTTCTTTTATTAAAAAAATATTCTGAATCCATTTGTATTGGAAAAATAAAAATGAAAAACTTCCCAAATTCTCCCGTGGATTAGCCACTGCATTGAAAAAAAAAAAAAAAAAAAGCAAAACAAAAACGAAAACAGACACATGTAAAACAAAGCCCAACTGTTTTCAAGCAAACAGAAGTCCCTTTGATGATTTCTTGGTAATGGTCTTTTCAAAAAGGGCTGCTACCACTTGGGCAGTGACATCTTCATTTAAATCCGTGCTGTTGAGTACTGGCTTTGTTGATAATCATTTTAGAAGGCTGGTGCATTTGTCAGTGTGCCCAGAAGCCAGTGCTGCTACAGCATTCAGCATACTTGTAGCCACTTGCTGTATGGAATATTGTTTTGTAGGATGGGGAGAGAGACAAGGAAAGTACGACAAGGAAAAATTATGTACTGGTAATTGTGTTTGTCGCTACCATTCAGCTTTTCCCATTCTACCTTCTTCTAGTCATCTCTTACAAAAATCTTTGTCTTTTCTAAACATGGTTTATGAATCTCTTCTAAGTCAGTTGCATTTTTGGTCTGCATTATAAAGTGACTGGTGAGGCCTGGCTATTTATACCTCCTGTGATTCAGCATGTTTGCCTGCTAGCTCCCTGATAGGTGGAACTATAATTTTTGCTGTGTGGAATCTTGTCTTATAGGGTTTTTATAGAAGAAGAAGGTCTACTACAACCATAATTACTGGTATGTAAGTTTCCCTTTTCTTTCATAAAAGGAAAAATGAGAGTTTGATTGAATTACCTCCCTAGTACTTTAGGAAGCTAAGATATCTCAGAAAAGAAAACATGTCCTAGAATAAAAAGATCAACCAAAGGACTGAAGTAAAATAATACAATACAAAAATAAATAAATAAATTGAACCAGCCTTGCTGTTCCCATACAAATATTAATAATTTCTTACTTCCAACTGAGGATTTTTGCCTTTCTCCCCTCATCAGACACAGGTATTTTATGATCATATTCTCATATGCATAAAACAACAGATGAAGAAGCTGAAATGGTTCTTTCTTCTAATTGTCTTTCCTGACTTTTACAAATCCCTCTTGCATTTAATTTCTTCTAAACACAATAAAATTCACCTGGGAGAAATGGTATTTCTATTCAGAATGAAAAAGAGGCTTAAGGAGTTTCATAACCTGAGTTTTTCTTGTTGATTAATGGCAATAAATATTGAGAAAATACAGTGTCAGAATGGAAGAGCTAATTTGAATCTAAACTACATTATTTACTTCCAGTCACATAGAAAGAAAGGTATGTTTATGCTACAGATATCCTCCGTAATTTTACCCTTTGTTATGTCTTTCAAGGCTTAGAATCATTCATGCCAAGAAAACTGGCAAAAGAGATGCTGCAGGAGGTGGTGACGTAGGAGAGGAACAGCACTCTCTGGAAACACCAACACCTGGCCGCAAGCGCAGACGAAAGGGGGGGGACAGTGATTATGATGATGATGATGACGACGACAGTGATGATCAAGCAGATGAGGATGATGAGGATGAAGATGACAAAGAAGATAAAAAGGGAAAGAAGGCTGAAGTTTGTGAGGATGAGGTGAGGAATTTTAAGTAGAGTGAAAATTAACTACTGAGTTAAAGCTTATTTACCTTCTGTTTCTCTGCAATGTGGCATTGCTTCCACAAAATCTCACTATAATAGGAAAGGAAAAGTAACATTGACAATCTTTTAGGTTCTTTTAAGTTTTTTTGTTTGGGTTTGTTTGTTTGTTTGTTTTTTGTGGTTACAGTATAGGTTGTTGAGGTTTTTTTGTTTGTTTTTGTTTTGTTTTGTTTTAGGGCTTAGGGTTTTTTTTTCTACTTACTTGCTTTGACTTAGTCTTTGTTTCTCTGGAATTGTGAAAAACTGTACCAGATCCAGAGAACTGAAGCTTTATTAGCAAATGAGCATAACTGTAGTTTCCTGTTAAAGGAGGATGAAGGTAATTTCCTAGTTATCAAAATCATAAAGAAGTAAAGTTATATTTAGCATTATCTATTATAAAGCTTATCTGTGACCTTTCTGGGTTTTTTTTTCATAACTTTCCTAGAGTAGTCACTGCCCAACTGGTCACAAGATTATAAATTCTACTACTTAATCTGAGATAACATATGGAAAGAATCTCAAACATTTTTAGCTGAGTTGTATTTGTATCTACAGTAGTCAAAAGATTTTTTTAGTGAAAGTGCCACACAGGCCTGGAAGATTGAATTGTAGGACTCCAGAATTCTCTATTGGATGAAGCCCGATAAAAGAGACAAACAATACCAAATACTACACTTTCGTGCACTGGGTCTTGCACTGTTTTCCAGAAAATGATCCTATGCAAGGCTTATTGAAGTTCACGAAGCTGTTACAAATTAAAACATAGGTATCTAACCTCATATCCATCACTTAAATTTTTTGCCTTTTGTAGTCTTCTGTTTTGGTGCTCTTCTATTTGGGGTGTTTCGTAGACAGAAGTTCTCTAACTCCCGTAGAAAAATTAATTTTCTGATAAAAGAGAAGTTCCATTGCATTCATCCTGGCTGTGGTGGTTCAGAAGTCTTCACTTAGGCACATTTCCACAGGGACAGGAAAGAAAGACCGGTATTGTACAGTGCAAGGTGATCAGGAGATCTCGTGATTTTGGTTGTATTCTTTTGGAACCTTAATGTTATTCCCCCAAACTTCCTTGAACTACAAGTTCTTATGGAAATAACTCATTTTTAAACTGTCAGGAAGAAGGGAACCATAGACTTATTAATGGGTGCATTACTTTTCAAAAATCGGCAAGATTAATACTAGAACATTTATAGTAAATTTATAATTTAAAGTGGTGCTACAATTTCTTGTGGACATTGAAATAAAATGCAGGTGTGCACCGACCAAAGACTGATTAATAAGATTTCTACAGATTCCATTATTTCACGTTTGAAAAATTGCTAAGAAATGTACTTGAATATCCAAAAAGCTTCATAGAAACTAAGATGACATCCTTTTGTCTTAAATGTTAATGCACAGACTAAAAGATTTAGATTTCTTTCAGTAAAAGAATGTTTTCAGTGAGCATTCGGCCATGACTTTTCTTCACATTCATCTGGGTTGGTTGTAAAGGTTCAAGATACATCTTTTTCCAGTTACGTTGTTCGTAGTGAAAAATATTGAAAAAGCACATGATTTAAATGTTTTTATCTGTAGAATTTTCCTCTCATGTTCTGTTTAATTTTTTTTCCTGTGGCATTAGTGAGTCATGGTAGTATGATTTTATCCTGAGTTAAATTTGGTGTGACATATATTTGGTGATTACAGGATGATGGGGATCAGACAGCAAGTGTTGAAGAACTAGAGAAACAGATTGAAAAACTTACAAAGGTGAGAGGCCATTTGTCTATGTTGTACTACAAATTTGATGACTGGATATAATGATTTAGAATATTAACCATCATTTTCAATGCACTGTAAATTGAAATTGAAAATTGAAATAAGGATCAGTTTTTGTTTCAATAAATAAGAATCATGCTACCTGACACCTGAATTCTGAGTGAAGTCTAGTGGCACTAAGTGGATATTACTCAGAAGGCAGTTAGAAGGCTGTTGCACATCTCAGAATGAAAAGTAATGTATTTTTTATCCAGACCTAATTGATAGACTTCTGTTTGTTCGTCTCAGAAAGTAATGGTAGATTTTGTGTATGAGAAGCAATGACATCTCCATTATATAAATCATTGTAATTCTCATTCCCTCCCACAGCTGGCTAATTTCTGCAGCTGTTTTCCAACTCAATACAGAGAGCTGTCTTTGCTTCAGACTTTGAAAGAAGAAACAATGGAATATGTAAATGAGAAAGGCAGAATGCTGTACATAGGGATACTCGTGGTCCATTTTTTTATTCTTCCTACTGGAAAAGTAGTAATTCATGAATTTGCTTCTGGGTTTTCTCATGTTCCAAACTGCAAAAAATTAGCAGTCCAGAATTATACCTGACTTACAGCAGTGTCAGTTTAGCAGAACAAGGACTGAATACACAAACAAGAATTCTTGTTGGCCCCCATCAGAGAACTGTTTGTGTACAGAATTTATTTTCAGACATTATTGGTTTTGTTCTTTTATGAACCAATTAAAATATCTCATTAGTTTCCCATCAGGAGCAGTAGTATCAGCTGTCTTCAGAGCTGTGATTACCATTTGCTGTTGTATAATTGATAGGATGTCAGCTGTTCTTGTGCAATGAAATCTTTGATCCTATTGTTCTCTGAGAGTCAGTATAAAAAAGACATGGCTTACCACTGCAAAATGTGTTTTTAATGGGATGATGATAAACCTAAGCTGAACCAGGAAGTGATTGAATAGGTTTTATTAAAGGGAGCTGTGCATGTAAAATCATCAAGGCAGCAACTGTGAGTAGAATATCACGTAACACTGATACACGCACAAAGTCTTTTTAAGAAAGCCTCCTTGTATGACCATTGAAATTTTGTTCAGGATATGTTTTATGTTGTAACAGGCTTGTTGCCTTATTGAATTATAATGCTTTCCCTTTTTTAAAACAGCAACAAAGCCAGTATAGAAAGAAGTTACTTGAAGCTTCGCACTGTTTGCGCTCAATGATGTTTGGTCAAGATCGCTATAGGCGACGATACTGGATTCTGCCCCAGTGTGGTGGCATTTTTGTTGAAGGCATGGAAAGTGGTGAAGGTAAGATATATAAAGGAGTAATGTCACACCAAGACATACTGCCCATTTCTGTAGGCTGTGATTTTGCGCCACAAGATCTTAAAGCTTCGCCTTCAACCAGAGTCTAAACAGAGGTTTTCAGTAGCCCTCTCTATTCATACGGTATTCTCTTATATCTTTCTAAATATTAAACATCATTTAATGTCTTTCAAAATGATGAATAAGATTTTGGAAGTTTTCAGTTGTTATAGTTCTAAATGTTATGCTTTTTCCTATTCATCTACTTGGAATATTTTTTTGGCTTCTTCTGAACTATTTCACATTTCCCTATGGCAGTGAGCTCGGCGTATGAAAACTAGGATGACCACAGAATGAAAAAAACCCTCTTTTTATATTCAGTTGTTATATTTTATGCAAATACACAACTACTCTGTGTTTAAATATTTGATATATGTCTGCAAGAATTTGAAAATTATTTTAACACAGTGAAATGCTGTGTTTTTCTAATCAACAATGAGATTTAGTCTCTGAATTTTACCAACTGATCTTTCTTTAAATCCAGCAAATGCTGAAGTTATTTTTGCTAAAATTAAAATGTATTTTTATGGTTGTGACAATTGTATACCAATGGTTACTGAATTTTTCATATACTTTAAATTGGATAGATGCAGAAATATGTATTAATCTGAAAACAAAAGCCTTCATTCTGATCACAGAAGAATCCTTTCTTTTTCTGATATAGGTGAAGCAAAACTCCATTACTCTCACAATCATTCCCCCCACAAAATCACAAAATTCTCTGATACACACCAGAATTTCAAGATCTCGTGATAATTTCATAATTCTAGAGAGTTATTTAATTAAAATTATTGTAATCACTTGTTGTAATCAATTACATGATTGTAATCAATGCATGGTATGAAATCTGAGCCCTGTTGTGGCATCAAAAACAAGCAGTAGAACCTTTCTTAAATCTAATCTTGATCATCAAGGTACCTTTCCAAAATGAATAGCATAAAAAGTAACTTTTCTGTATCTCCTGTTCTGCATTATGTTATGCTGTGTGTTAGGAACTGTTTTGCACGTGAGTAGCAGGATACAAAAAGGTAAACTGTCATGCTGTACTGCTTGCATTCCTTTTGTTCTCTGTATTTTATTTTTTAGATTTTAACCAGATGAAGCCCCAAATGAAAGTGGTACACAAAAGAAATAATCTAAATACACCTGTCTGTCTTAAGATAGTAAAAAAACCCCAAACAAACAAACAAAAAAAACCGCCCAAAATTTTAGCTAAGAACTTTAGGGAATACCTGTATTTTTTAATGTATTTTCTTAATAAAAGTTCATTCGCTGTGAATAGCAAAATGGACATGTGTTAAGTTCTCAGCCATTCCCTCTCCCACTCAGCTCTTGGTTTGTTTCAGTAAGTTCTGCAGTCAGTCCACTCTTAGTTTCTTTATCTAAACGTTGGAAATGTGAGACATATACTGTTGAATGTTCTGTCTAATTAAAAAATGCTTCTCCTTCCTTTTTCGTGTAGTAATTTTAGCTCCTATGATGATACTCAAATTTTTTCAGTCTTGACATACACCATAACTTTAAACACATTTGGAAATTTTCATGGGAGGGGATATTCTTTTCTTTAAAGAATTATATTGGTAATATTTATGATTTTCCATGACAGGCAAGTAAACTTTTGTAGATGTTCTGGCCATTAGCCATAAACAGGACCTTTTTTTATTTGCAATTGCAATATCTGATGAAAATCATTCAAGAAGTTGGTATGTTGAATTTTCTACCTCCTCCCCCCCTTTCATGACATTTTTTCATCTCCTGTTACACTTTAAAAGACCTTTAGTCTTAAGTTGACACATTGGTATAAGCGTAGAAATGGTTAAGAAAGACTAGGAAAGCAAAAAAGATGGAGAAGTGTTTTTCTTTTTCATACAATATGGATCTCTTGCACCTCCCTTGTTTGAAGAAACTGGCTTTTGAAATCAGCTTCTGCTTGTTGTACTTTAAATTGCTTTGATGTTATGCTGTCTGATTGCATCTGCCTACTTAGCTGTGTGCAGAGTCCCAGTCATGCTGAGTGGCACTTGAAAGAGTTTTAAACTTTCAAGAATGTTGATACTGTTTCACAGTCATAGTTGTTAATGAGTTTTATTGAAAGCAGTAAAATTTTTAATGTTTTGTTTCAGTATTTAGGGAACACTTGAATTCACAACAGGAATTTTGGTCCGCCTTTTCATAGTTGGCTGTGAGTTTAATGAAATGTTTTTTTGCAAAAATAAGCTTTAAGGCTTTAAACATTGTATTCTTGATAGAAACAAAGGAGTTTTTTTGATAAAGCATGGAGAGTTTCTCAAAAAGAAAACTGCCAATAATCTTTATTTTTCTTAAAGACTTACCATTGGCAAAGTGCATCAGACAGATATGCTTCATAAGGGAGAATACTATAGCATACTGTCAGCTACATTGTGTTTTTTTTTTCTCCAGGTGTTTAGCAGAGCTCAAATCTATGTGTGCCTTGAAGCTTGTTTCCTTCTGCAAAGTGAGAAGTAATTTTATTAAAAAAAAAAAAAAAAAAGACATTGTGATCTAGCATGTGTTGAATAAAAACTGTAGTAATTTATATTTAACTGTAATGATAAAAATATTCTAAATTAGTTGGTCTATTATGTTTCATTTATGTTTCTTGTGGATTCTTAGGACTAGAAGAAATTGCAAAAGAAAAAGAGAAGTTAAAGGTAGAAAGCATGCATATCAAGGAAGAAGAATTTGAGACAGAAGAAAAATTGCACTGTTTAAATACAACTCACTGTGAACAAAAGGAAGTTCTGAAAGAAAAGGACAACACTAATTTGTTTTTACAAAAGCCTGGGTCATTTTCAAAACTAAGCAAACTGTTAGAGGTAGCAAAAATGCCACCTGAATCTGACATGCCACCAAAACCTAATGGCAATGCAGCAAATGGCTGCACGCTCTCTTACCCAAGTAACTCAAAAAACTCCCTTTGCAGTCTTCAGTCCACTGTGTCACAAAGCACCATGGAGAAGTCTGATTCTAATAATCTTTTCAGTCCTAATGCAAGTGGGACAGGGAAGTTTTACAGTTCTCCGCTGGTTCCCAATGACCAGTTGTTAAAGACTCTCACTGAGAAGAGCAGACAGTGGTTCAGCCTGTTACCGAGAACACCCTGTGATGACCTGTCAGTCACCCATGTGGACACACCACCCACTACAGCTTCACTTACTCCTCAGTCACAGATACCATCAAAGTCACCTTCACCAGTTCCATCACCACTTCTGAGCTCAACCTCTGCACAGAGTCCAATGGGATTAAGTCCTTTTGCGTTGTCACCGCTGCAGGTAAATAAACGAAGTTTTGAATAATCATTTTGCTGTGCTTATTTGGGCAGAATTTCTGTTAAGACAAATTGTGTCACAGAAGCTCTATCAGCATATTTTATTTTCCTTTTTTCCCTGTTTCTAAATGTTAATAACAAAATACATGTTACAAATGTTTTCTAATACTACATCTTTTCATATAAGGCATTAACATATGTAAAATTAGGTAAGCCAGTGTATGATTTTTTGTATGTTTTTGTATGTATTTTTTGTATTTCAGTAATTTAATTTGGCTTTTAGGAATCCGCCCACTGGTATGAAGAGATCAAATAAATATAAATATAAATATAAAATCAAATAAATATATAAAAACTAGTTTACAGAAATATGACATGCCACAGCCTCACTTTAAAAGCTGCTGTTTTTAAAGAATTAACAAGGCCCTAATAAGGAGTATTAAACATTAGTGCTACGCTAGTTTTGCTTGAACTAATTAATATACTGAATAAAGGCCTCCTTCTTGTTTCAATTATTGTTTGCCAAGTAGCATCCTAATGATAATTCAGATAACTTGGTAATAACTCATAATTGCAGTTATGATTGTGTTAACAATATCTTTTGTGTAACAGATGAAGACTGGACTACCTATAATGGGACTTCAGTTTTGTGGATGGCCTACAGGAGTTCTTACTTCCAATGTTCCATTTTCATCTGCTTTACCGTCTCTTGGGTCAGGGTTGGGATTATCAGAAATGAATGGTAACTCATTCTTGGCATCTACTGTTCCTGCAAGTAAAAGTGAATCACCAGCACTACAGACTGAAAAAGCAGCTTCTGCCCCTTCTACAGCAGTCGAAGTAGCCAAACCAGTAGATTACCCTAACCCAAAACCTATACCAGAAGGTAAGTATAATACAACAGCGAGATGGACTATGTGAAAGATAATTCCTAAAGTGCCACTACAAGTTATTTTTTAATACAATTTGCCTATCAAATTCAGCCAGGTGATTAATCTAATTGTGTGTGATCACATAAACAATGCCTGCAAAGTGTTTATATTCTTGTCTTGATTTAGAAATGCAGTATGGGTGGTGGAGGATTACTGATCCAGAGGACCTAAAATCTTTGCTAAAAGTGCTACATCTCAGGGGAATCAGAGAAAAGGCCTTACAAAAGCAAATACAGAAACACATGGATTATATCACTGTGGCCTGCATCAAAAATAAGGATGGTATGTAAGTGGTATTTATGTTGCATGTGGTGTCGGAGCATAAGACAATTGCCAGAGGTGTTGGAGATGTGTTTACAGATAGAGTCAGAGTAGTGGCTGGAGAAAAAAGGAAAAGGTCTCATTTTCTGTAGTTGACTTTTAACCATCCTAGTTCTGGAAACCTCCAGGATAGGAGAAATCCCATTTAATATAAATCGCTGTGCTAGCGTAAGTGTTGGTAACCTTTTTAAACTCTTTCCCTCTCTGTAACAGTAACTCAGCCTCTCCTTTCCCTTCTTGCCTTTAAATTGCAAGTTTGAAAACCTACAGAATTTGTTGTTCATGTTGAGTATCTTAAGAGTAGCACACTATTACAGCAGTTATTGAACATTTGACTGGAGTGACAGGTAAATCAGCTTGAATTTAATCAGAGAAGTTATAATGCTAATTAAAATAATAAAAATGTGATTCTTAAATACAGTTGCAATTATTGATATCAATGAAAATGAAGATAACCAGGTAACTCGTGATGTTGTGGAAAACTGGTCAGTAGAAGAACAAGCAATGGAGATGGATCTTGCTATTCTTCAGCAGGTGGAAGATCTAGAGAGGAGAGTTGCATCTGCTAGTTTACAAGTTAAGGTAAAACCAACTTTTAGTAAAATGTCCCTTTAAAATAAGTGGTAAGAATTTAAAGTAGATAGTAGCAGTGCTTTTGCTTTTGGTAAGTGCCTTCTTATTCTATTTCTAATTGTCTGCAAATAAAAAAAAAACACCAAAAACCTTCTGCAGCAATATCTCATGGATATCTGGGTCTGAAGCATTTTAATTGCAATTAAATCTACAGCTCAGGATGCTCAGAATGGCACTTTCTGGAAAGTGCTCTTGTAAATTGTGCAGTTCCCTGCAAATTTCATTAACCTATTATGAATGCAAAGATTCTGTTGCATATAGACTGCTTAATTATAGTGGATTATGCCACAGTTCTGCCTGGTTTGGTGTTTGTTGCTGTTAATGCTTTCTTTGTTCGACATGTGATGGTTGTATTGAAAGAGTTGAGAATTCACTAGCTGTCATTGCAATTTGGAATTTTTCCAAGGTGGGATATCAAATTGCCTATGTCTGGTTATAGTACAGATGTAGCATTTGGGATATAGTTTGTTCTAGGAGTGGGTGTTATTTCAATGTGACCAACTGGTACTGTCACCCGGGACTGCTGGACAGATAGGGCTATTCTGATGTTTTGGCAAATACAACAGGATACTTCAAAGGGAGATAATGCAGACTGTTGCAGAAAGGTCTCTTCAGAAAATCTGGTAATGCTTGTATTTTTTATTAATTATTTTAGTTCTCTGGATATTTTGGAAACTGTCTCTACAGATGGATTACAAGTAACCACGACCTACTGGAAACAGCACTTCAGTTACTTATTATGATTCCATGTAACAGTTCCTCTCTTTACACGCTAAGTTAACAGCAACCAATAAATGCACAAACCTTTCTATTAACATAGGGTTGGCTGTGTCCTGAACCTGCATCAGAGAGAGACGACTTGGTATATCGTGAACATAAGTCTATTACTAGATTGCACAAGAAGCATGATGGAGATAGTGCTGGAGGCGGAGAAGGCAGTGCCAGCTCTCTAGAGCGGAGGAGTGACAACCCTCTAGATATAGCTGTAACCAGGCTCGCTGACTTGGAGCGGAACATAGAGCGAAGGTATCTGAAGAGCCCCTTAAGTACCACCATTCAGATCAAACTGGATAATGTGGGCACAGTTACTGTCCCTGCTCCTGCACCATCCATTAGTGGTGATGGTGACGGGTAGGTTATTGAGATTAACTTGAAAAATTATTGTGCTTCTTTGCTAATTGGAGCCTAATTTTCTTATTGCCTGTTATCTATGTACTTTCTTGTTATGTCTGTGATCCATATGGATCATGTTATTCTGCATGGTGCTTTGTTAAGATATTTTTTGTTACGTTTGTTGATAATCTTGCAAAGTTATCTTACATTTAACTGGTTGTGACTAAGCTTTGAGGCACGTAGCCACAGTCTGTGCACTACATGAAATTTAGTTGCTTAAACCTTACACTTATTGGCTGTGTATGTTTTGTCATTGCTTGGCTTTCAATGTGATAATGATTGTTCCACGTTTAAACGTAAATAATCATGGACATGACCTACTTAATTTCTCTGTGTTTCAATGCAGAACAGAAGAGGATATTGCTCCAGGGCTAAGGGTATGGAGAAGAGCATTGTCAGAAGCACGCAGTGCTGCACAGGTAGCTCTGTGCATTCAGCAGTTACAGAAATCAATAGCATGGGAAAAATCCATTATGAAAGTTGTAAGTGTTTTTGATTTAAAGAATAATAATAATATTGTAACTAAACTGTTTTTGCCATCTCCTGTTTTCCCAATTCAGACATTTTAAGATATCATGGTTCATAATGCACTTCTGAAACTTGTGTAAAACTTAATACAGTAAACTACTGTTTAACTACTGCCCATGTAATAGGCTTCTTTATTTAATATAGTAGTAACTTTTTGTTGTTAATGTTAGAATATTTCTGATGTTAGAATATTTCTGATCTCATCCGTGACATAAGCTTTATGAAGGTTCAACACCACATATCTTTTTTTCACTTCATTTTTTCGGAAGTGGAGATGCTCTGAACCCATGGCTTCTTTGCATGCACATTTCTCATAGCTGAACATACCTGCTTGCCTGTACATTTAAAAATAGATCTTTGTTAACTGTGCATACAGAGGAGGCATGCAAAATGCACATGTCAAAACTGGCATGGACCTTTGAGCTCCAAGTTTCTGAAAAGAAAACTACTACTGCAGCAGTAGTGATTATGATTTGATTAAGTATGACCAGTGCTATGTAGTGGGTGGCAAAAGTAATGCTTTCCTTAGTGGCCTTTGCCCGTATGTTTTAATTTCTGCCAGTGTTAAACAGATTCTGATTACATCCGGACAATTAAAGGATGATTCAAATAAAAACTGTAGTGTAAGGCTGTATGTCTGAGTTTATATAGCTATAAATTTAAAGCTGCGTCTTTAGAAGAAAAAGTTTATGAATTTAGTAGGAGCACCTGAAAAGGTATTTGAACGTTTCATTGTGTAATAATTTACTATCCAGAAGAAAATTTATAGTATTGTTCTCAATTTGATTGAAATGTTCTGTGAATTTAATTACACGGTAAACGTATTTGGTGAAAGCATGTGGACGTCTTAAGTTCCTGAAGAAGAAGTCCAGACATAGAAGAGTATTAAAAAAATCACACAATAAAGAAAACTGACAGTACATTAGATATTTTTAAGTTAGCGTGAATTTTAGTAAGTGCCAGGATCATTTGTGTTGCCTTGTGAATTTGTCCATGGTGGCCTTTGGATAAGATCTTTACTGATTATTTGAAAATACTGTTGTAAAATAAAAACTATTTCTAGAAGATGGCAGCTTACCTATGCAGTGTGGGCATAGGTTAAGAGAAGATTGCTGAGATAGTTTGTGTAGGCTAAGTGAGTTTGTTACCTTTACTCCTCATGGACATTAATAAAATATAAGAAGTATTCATAGTTTTGTGTGCTGTAGGACACCTCTTGCAATGAATTGTTTTTCAAATGTATTCCCAAGTGTAGCCTTTAGATTAGTTCCTCCCATGCTGCATATTTTCTTCTACAAATGTGATCATTAGTAGACTCTCATTGTGGTAAAATCAAAGGAAAATAATTTTGAGAGTGAACTTGTATATTTGGAAGGGTAATTTAGGTTATTTTAAAAGGTAATTTTGTTACCATCCCTGTGTTTCAAATTTAAAAAAAATGAATCTAAGCCATTTTTCATGTATTCTAGTACTGCCAAATTTGTCGAAAGGGCGATAATGAGGAACTGCTACTCCTTTGTGATGGCTGTGATAAAGGTTGTCATACATACTGCCACAGACCCAGGATCACCACCATACCAGAAGGTGACTGGTTTTGTCCTGCCTGCATAGCAAAGGTAATACTAACCATAAAGGTGAAGAGACTTACGGTGACCTTTTTAAAGGTCTGCCAGCGTTCTTTGTGAAAATAATGGTCTGTATGTTGGGTTGCCATGAAGTAATTACATAACTGTATTTAACTTGGGATTTTTGTGACAGTAAAGGATACAGTTTTGGTTTAAATTGTATTTTTAAATGTAATTATCTAATTAAATATCATAGTTTTCTATTTCTCCACTAGAATTTTTTCCAGTATTTGTCTTTTCAACTTCATTGTTGACAAACCAACATATTGGATTATTTGAAAATAAAAACTGGAGACAATAGCGAGTGAATATTTTTTGTCATTTTTGTGGTCATTTTTAGTCCTAAAATTAAATGCACTTTTTGCTAAACTTGTTTTCTGCCTTTACCTGTAAAAACTGTACCTGAAGCAGTTTCACAGAAGATACTGAGTTTTGTGTTTTCTTTGGGTATGGTCAATGAGATCCTTTTTTCTGTGGGTGTTTCACAAATAATGAAGACAAAATGTTTTTAACTATTATGTGCAACAGAAGTAATAAAAACAGGTGACTACTAAGAATCAGTTGAATAGTAGTTTATAAAGGGTTATTCTTGCTGTATCTTTTTCTGTAACTTTTTTTTGTGCTAAGCAAAAGGAAATCATAACATCCATTTTTCCACATTCATGCATTAATTCATCATCTATTTGTAAAAACCAACTACATTTCTCACCATGCTAATAACAATCAGCATCAAATGCTTAAGGAAATACTTAGGACGTTTGTGAAATATCTTGCAAATAATACGGTTGAAAGAAAATGGATATATACTATTCCAGCTGTGGCTTTATCAGTCAAATAGACAAATATGTCTAAAACTGTGCCAGCCTGGCTTGTTAGGAGGTGCTGCTTTACCAATCTGAAGGTCAAGTGCTTTTATATATTCAAGGCTGAGAATCTAAATCACTAGTTACAGGAATTTCCACAGCCTCGCTTGCCGTTAGAGAAGAGCATAAAGTGAATAATCTCTGACATTAAATATTTCAAGTGTTTCCAGGCTTCTTTATTGCTGTCTATTAGTACTAAGAGGCTTCTGTAATTTCTTGGTTACTTCTTATTTTGTTTCTCTCTATTACAGGCAAGTGGTCAAACTCTAAAAATAAGAAAACTTCAAATCAAAGGGAAAAAAAGTAATGAACAAAAGAGAAGCAGAAAATTTGCAGGAGATACAGAGGATGAAGACAGTGCAACTACAAGCAGCTCCTTAAAAAGAGGAAAAACAGACCCCAGAAAAAGAAAAATGGATGAAAATGTTTCTGTAAGCCAGTTGAAGCAGGAAAATTTCACTGCTTTTAAGAAACCTAAAAGAGATGACTCCAAGGACCTGGCTATATGCAGGTAAAAGTGACAAATTCTAAACTTGGGCAAGTCTTTTTGAAGCAAGTAGTGCCTGATTCTTTTTAGCTGTGTTCTGGGGAACTAGAACACCAGTCTTGGTCATGTATTCCGCACATCTTGTAATAATCTGAGTGTAAAGATTTACTATGTGCATGCTGGGAGTAACTGCTGTATTTGGTAATGAAGGTAAAAAGTTAAAAACCTCTTGTGAACAGCTTAAAAATAGTTAAAAGTATAAATGTTTAAATATTTAAAAGCATTTAAATATTTAAAAAGATTTAAACCTTTTCTTCAGCATGATTCTCTCAGAATTGGAAACTCATGAAGATGCCTGGCCCTTCTTACTTCCTGTAAACCTGAAACTTGTTCCTGGTTATAAGAAAGTTATTAAAAAACCTATGGACTTTTCCACCATTAGAGACAAGCTAAGTAGTGGACAGTAAGTAAACTTAATGTAAATTGTACTTTACATTTTTAAAACACTGAAATACAATACTTTAAAAAAAATGAGTTAAACCTTTCTGATCTGCCTGCTCTGGCACCTCTGTGATTACTTTTACAGTTAAAATAAAACTTCCTAACTGTCCATTTTTTACTTTGCCATATGAGCTCATTGGATGCTCATTTTGGCATTTATGTTCAGCGTAATGAAAAAACTCACAAAGACACTGTTGCATTGGTCTGGGCAGCCTTTTTTTGTACCTCATCGTTCCTCTTTTAGGTAAACGCAGTTGTACACAACACTTACCTTGAAAGGAATTGATCCCAAGAATACATGAATAAATGGGAAAAAGCCCTAGAATTTTAACTATAAAGTTAATGAAGGGAAGAGGCGAGTTAATTTCAAAGATGTTTGTTTTCTAGTACAGTACCCTACTTTACAGAGTTTTTGAGGAGAATAACAAATATAATGATGAGAGCATTTCCTTCCACTGATGTTCATTTTTTTGTTACTATTTAAATTATAATTAAAATACTAAAAGTATAACGAACATGTAAAGCACTCATTGAATATTCTATGGCTGGTTGTAAACTGACTGATGTTAATGCAGTTCTTTTTTGTGTAGTTCAAGTGTTTTTTCCCCTTTAATTCTCCATGATCCAAAAATCATTCACGTTTTTCTTCTTTCAGGTACCCTAATCTTGAAGCATTTTCGCTAGATGTCAGGCTTGTTTTTGACAACTGTGAAACCTTTAATGAAGATGATTCTGACATAGGCAGGGCTGGCCACAACATGAGGAAGTATTTTGAAAGAAAATGGACAGAAATTTTCAAAGTGAGCTGAAGTTACTAGAACAATTTTTTATTTTTATTTTATTTTTTTTTTTCTTTTCTTTCTCTTTTTTTCTTTTTTTCTTTTTTTTCTCCCATTAAAGGAGGACTGATAAGACCTGCAACGTGAACTGTATTTACATGAAAGTGCAAGGGACATGCATAACTAATGACTGGTTTTTTTCTTTAACATATCACAGAGTTGTGATACTAGTTCTAAAAGGCTTCACTCCTACAGCAACCATGGCCCCTTGGTTATTGGTTTGTATGTTTTAACACACTAATTTAGGTAGAACAGGGAAGCACACCCAATGAATTTCAAAGAAAGGGGTGTTATAGTGCAATAGAATTTAAAATATATCAAAACGCACTGAATACTCAACCACCAGAGCTCTACTCGGGAAAATGGTTCTCTTTTCCCTTTCAATAAATATCTATTTTTCATTTTTTTACTTTGTAGTTTATTTTTTAGTGAATGTATTTAATTTTATGAATTATTTATGATTATACAGCATTCAGAATCTTCGTTTTCTGTGAAAAGGAAGAATTAGAAAATTGCTTTAAATCTTGAAAATACAACAAGGAATGTTTTAAAATATAAAAAAAAAAAAAAAAGCCAAGTAAAACTGTTTACACTGATGTGCTGTGAAAGCACTAAAAATTAAACTTTACTGTAGAGTTACAAGTACATTTATATATATGTTGCTGCATCACTTGTGTAGTTAAATTGTATTTCAAGGCAGTGAAGAAAAATTGAGACATGTATATACTGTTCATTATTGTTTATATTAAGTCTTGTTTTAAATATGTATGATGTGTACATATTGTTTGCAGACATTATTGTTTAAGCCTTAGGAGGACGGTAGCATTTTATTTTAGTCTTAAGGTAATTATAGTTATATGGCTTGTACAGTAATTATCCTCTACCAACACTGTGGAGTCTCCTAAATCTTGGTAGTGCCTGCCTTTAAAACAGGGTGTAGGGGATATTAGTTTTCCATTTTTCTATTTTGTTATATAATTTCAAGCCACCACGGCCTCAAATTCAAGTCTAATCGTTTGTATCCATGTGGAATAAAATTGTGACAATTTCCTACGCACACAGTATTTTTTCATGGAAACATTTTCCTCCATTTGCCTTGCCACAGAAATTAACAAAAAAGACATTTGTAACCACTGTGTTTTATCTACTGTGTGTTGTGGTGGCCTGTTGGGGCAGATAGATCAGAAATTTTTTTTGTACTAATGTAAGAGTACTTGAAGTTTTATTTAAGAGAAATGTTGTTGAAAGGTAGCGTTCTTTTTCTTTTCCTTTTTTAGGAGTGTTATTTTTCACTAGTATGTGTGGCACGGATACAATAAAAGACTGTTTTGCAAACTGGATTTTCTTGACAATTTTAATACTTCAGATCCTGTCTATACAGGACTTTTTGAAATATATTGGGAGTCGTGCATTAAACATTCAGTTCTTAATATGATGCATCTAATTCTCTTGGCCTTCAAATGTTAAATTGAAGAGAAGCAACTGCCAAGCAGTCAGAGTACAGTTCAGCTCTCTGTTTAAATGAGGATAAATAATAGCAGCTGAGCCCTTCAGGTGCAACCACTGAGCTGCTTGGTACCTGACCTGTTTCATCCTGTCCTGTTTACTGTTGCACATGATAATGTAAATACATACCACCTGTAATGTTTCTTAAAACCACTGTTCATGCAAAGTTTTGTCTTTTTATTTGGTCTGTAGAAGGGCAGGAGTTATAGTCCTTCTGACTGAAGAAAATAAGAAGAATTACAAATGAATGTTATGATACTCAAACACTTCTAGCTGCCTCACCAAGTAACATTTTGGAGAGAGTTTGAATTTGATTTGGGGTCTTTTGTCTGGTTGCAGTTTTGTTTTTTGCTTTTGGTTTGTTTTGGGGGTTGTTTTTTTTTGTGTGTGGTGTTTTTTTGTTGGTTTTGTTTGTTGTTTTTTGGTGTATGTGTGTGTGTGTGTTTGTTTCTTGCTTTCAAATCTGGCCTGCAATGTGTGAATCTTAGAGCTTTGTTTTATATATTCCTTTGCCATTATACTTGTCTCTGTTGAGAAAAAATGGTCAGTTCCGTGCCTTTAATAGAACTTTTGTTTCTTTTGCCCTCTCCAGAACATCTTGGTCAATAAAGTTCTGTTAGAATAATTCGTGCTTAACTAGAATTAAAAAAAAACATATTTGGGTGTCAGTTTTGCATTCTAACACTACCACCACAACTGACTTCTTCATGCCTTTGCTTTTCATCAGCTTTCTGGTTAAGTGTCTGGTTAGTATGGTTTCTGCCATACTAGACCTACTACCAGTTTTCTGAAAAGTCAGGACAACTTCACTAGCTATACTACATACATAATTGCATTTTTTCAGCTTCTCCCCTAATTCAGTTGACAGCTGGGAAAGTTAAGGTGTAAAGTGAGACAAGCATCACTTCTCAATTTGTCATTGCCAATATGTTGTTTTGCTCACTAGCAGCCAGTGTCTTCATTACTATTTCACTGAAGTTAAATTGACAGTAATTATTGTATTTGAATGGCAAACTTGAATCATGCACTTCCCATCATATATCTCCATAGCAAAATGCAGAGATTTAACCACTAGAAAAATATGCTTTTCTTTGCTTACTTTATCTCCGGTTCATGTTTCAGTTTTGTTCTCTTAGAGGAAAAGTTTTCCTGGTGTTCTCTTCCTTTCTGAAGAAAGTATGCTGGTCTTGATTTAGAGAATTTATTGATATGCTATCAAACTCTTTCTTTGAAAGTACTGTTAATGATGCTCAATTAAGAATGCTCTGGTTGTGAGTGTGGGTTCTTTTTTGTCTCTTGGCATCTCTTTGAAAAACACTGGGTGATATACAAGCTGCTGGAAATCAAAGTTGTGGTGGTTCTAGACAACTAAGATGTCTTAGATTTACCAAACGTATTCGAACTGAGGGCTAAAGACTGAAATCAGGAACACCACAATTACGCTATTGGATTTTGTAACTCTCTTAGAGAACTTTGAAGTTAACCAGAATTTTTTATAGATGAATCAAATAGCATGCAGTCAGTTAACATGTACTGTGTCAGAATGCAAGATTGTACAGATTCAGACATGAAAGGGCATCCATTTTAGGAAAGGGAATAATGCTACCTGGGTAAGGAGTCACTCTAGAAAAGTGACTTGTTTTTCGTCAAAAAATGTAGGTGTCATGATAAGCTGTTTATTCTGCATGATTAGCTAAG
The DNA here is from genome assembly GCA_038090715.1 of Florisuga fusca. Taxonomy (NCBI): domain Eukaryota; kingdom Metazoa; phylum Chordata; class Aves; order Apodiformes; family Trochilidae; genus Florisuga; species Florisuga fusca. The sequence goes on from JAAWXA010000020.1 coordinate 222,146, forward strand.
CATTTATCTGGATGTGAAAATGGCAGTGATGTAAATTTTCTGATGGAAGAGCTGCGTTTGTTTAAAAGTCCTTCACTTACGCTGTTAATAGCGTGAAACTTGACACATTCACTTGCTCGCTGGCTTATCCTTCCTTCCCTGGTTGGAGCAGCAGTGGGTAGGACAGCCCCAGCCCGGCCCGGCTGGCCCGGCTGGCAGCCGGCGCGGTACAGGCGAAGGCGCTCGGGACCTGTGGTGGAGGCAGTCCTAAAGCCCGGGCCGACACAGCCATCGCTCGCAGACGACTGGCACCGTCCAGAGCTGAACAGGAGATTGAGCAGCAACCCAGAGCTCAGCTGCCCCCGGGTGACCTTCACAAGCTCCCTTCCTGCACCCCACTTCCTTCCTCTCAGCCTCCTGCCCTCATCGCAGGTACCCGCTCCCCTTTCACCCCGCCTCCCTCTCAGGGAGTCCCTGTCCCACGGCCACAAAACGCACCTGAACAGGTAAAATAATTGCGGGGATGATGATAACGGATACAGGCCACCGCATCCGAAAAGCGGAAAGGGTTTGGACAAGAGTTACGGAGTAGAAACAACGCGCGGCGATGTTGCTTCCGCGAGGGGAAGGACGAAGCTGCGCCCTCTTCCCCCGCCCTCCTGGCGCTGTGGTGCAGCCCAGGCCCGGGGGGGNGGGGGGGCGGAGGGAGTTGTGTGCGCGCGCGCAGCGACGCATGCCCGGGGCGCGCGCCAGAGGGGGGCGCGCAGGCGTCAGCCGCTGCTGAGGGTGATCGAGGCCTTCGGGGCCTTTTCCGCGGGCGTCAGCCGCTGCTGAGGGTGATCAAGGCCTTCGGGGCCTTTTCCGCGCAGTACCGGGAGGAAGTTTAAGGAGGAGCCCTCTGGGTCTCGGCCCGAGGCCCGCCGTTACTCTCCGGGTGAGGCACCGGGCATCCTCTGGGCCGGCACGTCTGTACTGGCAGCGGGAGCGGGGTTGTCAGTAAGACCCAGAACCGCCGCATCTCTTTCTGGGGTTAACAGAAGGTGGTAGTCTCTGGAGAAGGTACCGCTATAGAGCACTCATCTCTCTGGTGACAGATGCTTGAGCCTCGTTATTCTGTCAGCCACTTCAAAGTATTGATACCCAAACCCTTATTCATAGCTATGCTTTTCTGCTGTGAGCTCCCAAAAACTTAGAAGAACAAGATTAATGCGCCTTTTTCAGATTCATCTTTCAGAAGTTAGCACTAATTGATCTGTTTAATTATTATAAAGAGTAACAAAATGATTATGAATAGTAACAAAACTGGGACAATCCTGAAGCTAAGATAGATTCAAGTTCAAAGATCAGAGTTTTAAGTAAGTTCCCATGCCATATGCTGCCTGAAGGGATGTCACTTTTCCATGTAAATTCCTTTGTGTCTATGCTTACATAGAGAAGAGAATGCCCTGGGGAGACTATAGCAGCCTTCCAGCACCAAGTTGAAGACAAAACAGTTCTTAGATGAAAAGCCTTCCTCTGCATGTGACCCCTCCCCTGGACAATGTGTCATGTTAAGGTAATATATTTGATTTATGAAATAGGAGAAAAAAGTCTAACTGTTAAACTTTTTTTCAGATATTTTTTATTGAAGACAAAATGGTGACATTAATTCACACTTTAGCAGATCATGGTGATGATATCAACTGTTGTGCCTTCTCATCATCATGCTTGGCCACATGTTCCTTGGACAAAACAATTCGCGTTTATTCTTTAAACAGCTTTGCTGAACTTCAGTACTCACCTTTAAAAGGTCATATGTATGCTGTCCACTGTTGCTGCTTCTCTCCATCGGGACATCTTTTAGCGTCATGCTCAACAGATGGCACTACCATGCTCTGGGACACTGGTGGTGGTCAGAGGCTGGCAGTGCTGGAGCAGCCCGGAAGCAGCCCTGTTCGCGTCTGCAGGTTTTCTCCAGGGTCCACATACCTCGTGTCAGGAGCAGCCGATGGGAGCGTAGTTCTCTGGAACTTGCAGTCGTTGAAACTGTACAGGTGAGCGCCAGGTATTTCTGTCAGGCTTGTTTACATTGACAAGAATGTAGTTTAAGTGGTATGCTGTGGTGTGTACTAAATTTGCACGTATATACCACTGATATAACAAACAGAAGCAGGATTTAGAAGACCAAGAGATTATCATTAGGAGAGGGAGAAGTGCTGATTTTTTTTTAATAAAAGTTAAACAATAAACTCAAGAAGCTTTAATTTGTACTAAATTACCTTTCACCTGAATCCTGATTTATTTTTTTTTTTAATTCACCGAAGCATCTTCATTGGTTTTGATTTAAAATTAGATCAGGATGCATTGCATACTGCATACATCTGGTTTCTAACAGTGGATCAAGAAACTATGGTATCTAATACACAGTTTGTGGAGCCTGAGCCTGACTGTTCATCGCATTCGTTCTACATACTGGTTTTTGTTTGATTATTTAATTGCAAAACTATTGGAAGTCCTTCCTTCCCTAGAAATTTGATATTAACCTAGCAATCAAGAGTTTGGGAACTGTTGACAAATGCTGAAACCATACAGTTTAAGACATGACAATGACAGAAGGGGGAATAGGAGCTGAGTTAGGTAAGTTTGACAGCATTTCACATGAATTTCCAATAAGCATTTAAAACAAAGCAGGTGAGCGGTTTTAGCATCATCTTCAAATGATGACATCTCTACATTGTCACTGAAGTCTTCACATCAGTTGTTCTAATCTGTTCGTAGATAAGACACGGTTTGGGTTTTAGACCAACAATTGTGAAACATCTCTGTAAAGTAAAGGATGGATTTTAGAACTGGGGAGCATTAATTTGATGTTTCTCTCAGGATGAGGGAGTAGTCACTTCTAAAATCCAGTTTTCCTTGAATCCCCTCACAAATCAAAATGTTTGATTGTAGCTATCTGAAATGGTGTAAATCTGGAAATCTGTCCATAAGCAGAATTCTAATAGATTTTTTGCCACTGTATTGTTTGTAACACACACAGAAACGCTGAAATTGTTGGTTTGGTTTTTTGAGGTGTTACTAGTGGAGAGGTGTTTTTTTTTTTAAATTCAGAATGCTTCTTACAGAGAAAACCACAGAAACAATAAAAAGTAATTTATTACAATTATATTAGTATATGCAGTGATGCATGTTTTAGACCTATATCCTTAGTTTCTTCCTCATCCATCTGAATGGTGGATGTGTAATGAGCGTGGAAACTGTAGTGTTATTTTAAGCAGAACTTATTCTAATTTGGTGTTTTTATTGTAAATAAACAAGAAAGAACTTGAATGTTCAGTGTCCAGTATCCACTCCTTTTAGGAGTGACCTTAGGTTGACCCTGCTTCCTTCCAAGGATTAGTCACACTTCCTCATCTATTAGGAATTTTCTTTTAAGATTATTTTTACAAAGGGCTTTGGCTGACTAAGTTAGAATACAAGAAACATTTTTTTCACATTGCTTTCTCTTGTTTGCTAGGACTCTAAAATTATCCCTGTGCCATAAATCACAAAGTATTCTACTGTGCTACAGCTTATCATGTGGGTTAGTAGGTCTTCTGTTTTGCCTTTAAAAATAAAACAGAGAAATTGGGGCAGTCCTTTTTTGCCCTGTTTGTTTACATGTAAATCTGTTATGATTGATGTGTATTTGACTTTCACTTTTAAAGTTTATCCTGCCATAGAATTTTAACTGCATTTTGCCTTTCAAGTAGTAAGTCCATGCAGATTGTCTTCAGTTTGAAAATTATTTATTACTTGGTTAAAATTACTACTTTGAGAGCCGTCTCACATTTTTCCTCCTGCAGTCGAAGAGCTGGTCCTGGTTCTTGGAGCTGTGCTTATTTTACATCTCTCTCTGCAGTTGGTGTGAGTTTCTCTTTTGTTACTAAGTTCCAAAGTGCAAAACTTAGAATAGATTGCCTGATTGTATCAGATTGCATTTTCAAGATCACATCTTCAGAACATTACTTATTCTAAATTCAAATCCCATGTACTCTTGCTTTTCAGATCTGGCAATGTTAAAGATGGTTCTTTGGTGGCCTGTGCATTTTCTCCTAATGGAAATTTCTTTGTCACTGGATCATCGTGTGGTGATTTAACCATCTGGGATGATAAAATGAGATGCCTGTATAATGAAAAAGCACATGATCTTGGCGTTACGTGCTGTGATATTTCCTCACAGCCAATTTCCGGTCAGTTATTTGACTCATTAGGGGAGGAACATGGAAAGAAAGTTATTTTACTTCTCTCTGGCTCTTTTTTGCATATTCCTTTTGTCATCACTGCTAAAGATACAAGTGACATTGGGAAGACCTGATGTTTTAGAATATTTTAAATATTCTTAAGAAAAAAAATTTTTTCAGGGTGATGACAAGGAATGCATTAGGTCGACAAACAAGGGTATGAGCATACTTACGATAGCTGTGACTAGCTAATTATCCTGTCAGGGTTTTATAAAACATGTGGGCAGTGTCTATAAGTGAAGCCTATCTCCTGAAGCTATCAGGGGTGTTAGAAGATTCCCACTTTACTCTTTCATTCCACAAAGAGCAGGACTGGAATGAGCAATACAGAGAACTGTATATTGGACTTTCTCAGTTGGAGGAATCTGGGGGAGCAGTGAGCCCAGAATCCCATGTGTAATTGGCAAGAACTTTTTTTTTTTTTTTCAAATGAAATCTGATATTCTTGTGTATATTTGGATATTAAGAGCAAAGGAACATACTGAAGATGAAACAGATCAGAGTGTAATTTCTACTGCTCAGTTTCTCATTGGGATTATTCACTTGGTTTAAAAAAAGCATGTTGCCAATCCTTCTGATCCTTCAGTCTCCTGCCAAGATAGAGAGAAACAGACAAGAAAACAAGTATTTCCTACACTGTGGATTTTTTTTTAGCTGATTTATAATAATTCTTAATTTTATTTAAGCCATATGTCATTGAAAGTAAAAATTTTTCCTTTTTATATGTTGCTCTTTTTATGAGCAAGGATTGAAACTCCTGGGTTTACTGGCAGTCAGCACATTACAAAATCCGTGCAAGTAGTACTTACCCAGTAAAAAAAGATGTTTTGGCTTGAGGCTCTCTTTACCTACTTAATTCAGAGCAAAATTAGAACCAGAGTTTCTGATTGGTTCTTTTTTAGTTTAGACTGTGTGCAACAGATGCTTCTCCTGCCCTTAAAGTGAAGAAATTCTTCAAGAAATAAAGCTCAGTGAAATTACCCAGTTACATTGGTAAAAATTTGGTAGATATTGCTAAAATTTTTTTAGTGAAGCCCAGCAGAAGACAGTGTAGCCCTCTTCCAAGTTATCCCAATGAATTCTGCCTGAACAACACTGTAATAAGCCACTAACCAGCTGGTAACTTGTAAAATATTGTCAGACTCTTTGCATCATGACAGAATTTTCATCTGTTTCCATGTAATGTGTCTTGGGCTACTGTTTTTGCAATGTGATAGCTAATGCACGCTGCTCATCTCTCTGTAGGACCAAGTCTTACACTGTAAAATCCTAGCAAAAATTATGCATTTTGGTCCTTTAATGTTAACGTATTTGAGCTATGTCCTAAGTCTGCCACAGTCATAAGTTGAAGACAATATTGTTGCACTCTGTAGACAGAGGAATCAAGTATTTACCATCAAGCAAACTTACGATATGAAAGTTCTGGCTTTCATGTACTTTTCCATGAGACAGTATAACAGTGATAACCTGCTTATTACTTCTAATGGTTTTGAAACTTCTGCAATTATTTTTATTGATGCTTTTTTGAAAGTTGTACTGAGATTAAGAAAATTTACCAAATTCCATTCTAAGAATGCTGTTGTAGTTTACTGGTATGCTGTTACTTTCAGTGCTTCTGATTCCCATTTATATATTTATTTGAATTTTATCAGATGGTGAGAATGGATGCAGATACTTCCAGATGGCTTCTTGTGGTCAAGATAATCAGGTCAAACTCTGGCTTATCTTCTTTGCAGATTTCTTAGGTGTGTATAGTGATTTTTTAATTCCTATTCAAGTGTCTGAAGTCTTTAGTGACAATTTACATCTAAGATCAAATTTATACTGGTCTGTAAGGAAGAATGTTGTATGGAGAGATACACATTTGATAATCTAAAACACTGTTAGACATGCTAAGACTACAATGTAAAGATAGCAGAGAGGTTAAGTTTTCTGTGATCTTTTATCTTGTTTTGTAAGCAGTGTGTTAGAGAGTCTGATCTTTAGTGTGGCTTTACACTTCTAAAAGCAGCTTTTCTTACACCTTGCCAGATATGTCTATATGTAATAATTTACATTTTGTATTTTTAGGTGCTGAATTAAAATACAAATGCACACTGAGTGGACATTCTGCCCCAGTTCTGGCTTGTGCATTTTCATATAATGGGCAGATGTTAGTTTCTGGGTAAGCAGTATCTTTTACTTATTTAATTTCATGCAGATAGCTGTCCACATTCACACTTCAATACTGTAAAGCAGAAAGTGCAAGAGCGTCAGAGATTTCAAAATAGATTTCCAATAATTAAGGAATAGTTTTGTGACCTCCAAAAGTGCTGAAGTGTCTTTCTAGTCATTTTGTGTCTTGTGAATGGCTGAGTTTGAAATTTAGGATGTGGCAAGCTCTGTTCTCTTGCGTGTTGTAATGAGGTTCATGATTTCCTGGTTTGGCCTTTCATGTGAATACTACAGCTTCTATGAAAAATTCAAATCTACGTTGCAATATTACTGTCTCTTTTGGATATACCATTTAGGATTTCCTTCTCACCTAGGCACTTCCAAGAACTTTTTAGAAAGAAAGAAAAACCTTGAGATTTTTGCCTTTGATAAATTTAGTTGAAACTAAAGTTGTGTTTCCTCAAGCTGGCTTTGCAAATGAAAAAGTTTTAAAAATAAATAGAACTGCTGAGTAGAATCATGGTTAGTCAGATTCTGTGCATCTACTTTTTACGGATACTGCTTGCCAAGACACATAGATGTGGTACACACAGTGGAGACCAGTGGGAGTGAGGGCTGGTTTGCATAAGGACTGTGCAAATCCTCTACATCAAAAATTCTCAAGGAGATTTTAAAATTTTAACTACTTTTTTTTGTATCGTGCTGGAGATACCACTAGTGAGTGTTGTTTTGAAGTGGACATGGGCTTACATATCTAACCTTTACATGAAGTGGTGTTCAGAAATCCATTTTTCCCTTACTTTTTTGTGGAAAAGATTTTTTTTTCTCAATTAAAAATAGTTTCCTATCTTCTCTCTGCATCATTTTAATGTCAATGTGCTGTGTTTTTTTTTGTAAAGGTCTGTGGACAAGAGTGTCATAATATATGAAACTGTGAGTATAGCATAGTGCAAGATAATTCATTGGATTGTTGTCTTTAAATATCAGCATTGCTTCTGCAGTATCTTAAAAGGAAGTATGAAATAAAAGGACCCATATAAACCCCAAATACATACTCTGCATTTCATATGGGCTGGGGGAAGGAGTTTGAGATAGAATGTCTCTTGAGAAGTGATTGGTCCTTCTTTCTTTTTATTTAAATTTCTTTGAGGGATTTGTTGTTTCAATTTCTCAGTAGAGTATAATTCACTGAATTCCATACTTACCTGTTACCTTCCTATTGAATTAGAAGGAGTTTCTGTTATTCTAAATTGTCTTAGCTTCCAAAGCAAGGACCGTAGCTTTTGACATGAAATCAGAGATGATGATTTCATTTCAGTTACCTCCTCATTTTTGTAATTTCTAATCCTAAATTTCTTGAAGAAATGTTTTTATTCACACGATCAACCAGCTGATATGGATGTAATTATTTCAGATGGTATTTCTGGCATGATTATGCGGGGAGTTCCAATGATTATGCGGGTGGTTGATTGTTGCAGGATAGCAGTGTGCCAGGGAATTGAGTTGGGGGCCTCCCAAAGGAAATTCAAGTTCCATTTTTGACTCTGCTGCTGATTGGCTTTGGCAAGGTTGTGTTACTTCTTCTGTCATCTTCCCAGAAGCAATATTATTACTTATATTGAAAGAAAGTATACACATGTATAACATGTATGAACATAGTTTTTGTTCTTTAAGATTTGGAATCACAAATATTCTTTTACAGAGTACTGGCAATACCCTTCATGCTTTGTCTCAACATACTAGGTAAGAACTCAGTATGATTGTTCTGTTTTACTGTTAATACATAAAAAAAATGAAAGACTTCCTTGTGATTTTTCACACATTTATTTATACTTGTAGGTATGTTACAACTTGTGCTTTTGCACCACGTAGTCCCTTACTTGCCACAGGTTCAATGGACAAAACTGTGAACATATGGCAGTTTGACCTTAAGCAACCCTGTGCAGGTTAGTGTGTGAAGTATTTGTAATCTCTTCCTTAAATTTAAAGCACAGTATTGTTGAACACCTTCTGAGGATGAAAAAAAAATCACTTTGATGCAGCTGGTTTGTAACCTCAGAATTACGTGCAGTTATTTAACTTATCTCTGGATTCACCTTATTACTATCCTACAGAGATATTCTGTTTTCTGAAGACAAGACATAGTAGAAGATACATTATTTTAATGTTATTTATCTTCTTTTCTGATATTTGCCATTTCTTACTTTCTTAAATGGACAGCATTTAAAAGATCGGTATTATTCCCAGTGTTGTAAGATTTTTTGGACAAGTATAATTGGCAATGAATTAAACAGAAAATATGCAAATTGATGACGTATTTGTCAACAAGAAGTACAGCTTACCATTTGTTTTAAGTGTAAAAACCAGGGTAATTAATGTTATATATAGATCAGCACCTGAAGTATGTGGAGCAGAGGTGCACTGATCTGTGTTCAAATCACAAAAGGAAGTCTGGACTTTGGTCTGCTTTTCAAAAATGTTGAAACGGTTTCAGTGCCTGCTGATGTTTTTCTTTCAGTTCAGTTCAAATTTGGCAGAGGTGTAGACATCTGATAAAGTCCTCTAAACTTTGAAAATATTGCCCCCCTTCCCTCCTTGCTCCCCCAGATGTAACGTATAATAAGAATTTATTAGATGTTGGGGAATATGTAGTACTGAGACCATGGTGTTAGTTGCTGACACTGCTTTTAAAACTGGAGTTTTTTGTATTGTTTGTTGCCCATTGCTTGGGTTTAACTGTCTTTTAACTCTCCATTCCAAAGGAAGTACTGTAGAAGATGAATCTGAGGTGGCTGTTGAGGACTGGTCAGAGGACGATGTTTCTGCCTGGCTTTCTGCAGAAAACTTAGTAGACTTTGTTGAGCTTTTCAAAAAGAATAACATTGATGGCAAGGAACTACTGAATCTTACTAAAGAAAGTCTGACTAATGAATTAAAAATTGGTAAGAGTATGGAAATCCAAATAGTTTTCAGTCTTGTATGTGTGAAATGTGGTTTTATTTTTAAAAAAGTTATTAGTTTATTGGGGTTAAAATTATTAAAATAAATACTAGGTTTAAAATATTTTATCTTACTATGGTTAAATATATTTTTTTATTTGTAATACTATACAGCAGGTGTAGTAGTGTAGTGTACTATACAGCAGTAGTAGCAGATGCCAGTGCTCTTACTGTTCTGCCAGGGTATTGCAACACCGGTGGTTTTTTACTGTTTGTTTCCATCACTCCGCAAAGTTACTCTTAGCCAGCAGGAGAGACACGCTGCGGCTGAGCTGTTTTGTAGTGGTGTTTGCAGGGCTGTCTGCACCTATTAGATGGAGGGTGAGGAGATGGAACTGTGTGTCCTGTAACACAACTGCTCGTTAATGCAACACCTAACCTTGTTGCCCTACATGTCTGAGGTCCACTTCTGCACCATTACTTTGCAGAGTCTCTAGGCCTGCGCAGTAAAGTCCTTAAAAAAATTGAAGAGCTGAGGATGCAAACAATCTCTGTTAATGTTACTATCCCTGATGAGTTCTTATGTCCTATAACAAGGGAGCTCATGAAGGATCCTGTCATTGCAGCAGGTATGTCTTTAAATTACATTGACCAAAATAAAAAATTTAAAGACCGATGGGGGAACACAAAAAATTCAGTTGCCTGCAGGGGCTCCAGGAAAGCTGGGGAGGGACTTTGAACAAAGGCCTGGAGTGATGGGATGATGAGGAAATCATTTTGAAGAGGGGAACTTGGGAGTACTGAGCCCCTGGCCCAGGTTGCCCTGAGCAGCTGTGGCTGCCCCATCCCTGGCAGTGTTGAAGGCCAGGTTGGATGGGGCTTGGAGCAACCTGGGCTGGTGGGAGATGGGGTGGGACAGGATAATCTTTAAGGTCCAAACCTGCTGGAGATTCTCTTGTGTTTTGATTCTATGAAATTCCTACAGTAGCAAAACAGTGTACAAGTGGTGCCTTTTCTAAAGAGCTCTACAGTGTGTGTCCAGTGTTGTCCCACCCCGTGCTCACTGCTCCTCCTGGCTCTAGGGGAAGGCACCCAACACAGTAGGAAAAATTTTTCAGGTAACATGCTACTTTATAGTCATCAGTGAACTGACACAGGATACCTCTGCAGTGCTTTCTGAAACATCTTGTACTAGTTAGTTTGCTGAATAAAGTAAAATTTAAGAAGTTCAACCAAATTTTGATCTTACTATTGCTTTAAAATGTTTTATTGTAGTACATTTAATTATGTACTTTGAAACAACTATATATGAGTTTATCATAAAGATTTACAGACCATTTAATTCTGTTTCTCAGCTTTCCTGTTTGGAAAGAGAGTCCCTTGTATCTTTTTAAAATTTAAATAGCTAAAAATCCGTGCAGTGTAACCGTGCCCATGTACCTGTAGTAGAAGCTATTGATGGTGGTTTCTTTGCAGATGGCTATTCCTATGAAAGGGAAGCAATGGAATACTGGATCAGGAACAAAAGATGCTCTAGCCCTATGACTAATCTCCCTCTCCACTCTCTTATACTTACACCAAACAGGACACTAAAAATGGCTATCAGTCACTGGCTAGAGGCTCAGCAGAAATAAAGGTAAGCCACTTGGTTTTGCAGGTGTTTGTTAAAATGAAATGAAACTTCATGTAGCTAAAGGAAATAACTGTACCAGAAACAACTGGAAGGAAAAAATTGTTTCTGTTCTCCTTTGTGGCTGACATTTAAAGGCTGGCTAGGAAGGAAACCTTCACTGTTGCAAGCTTCCAGAAAATTATTTAAAAACTTATGTAAGGTATTGATAATTTCACTTAGTGGTATTTCTCTTGAAGAAATTAAGTATTCTATTTGTTTCTAATAAAATTTTCTTAAAATTTTCACTACTATGTTTATAAGTTTTGTTAGATTAGTCTTTCAGATGGTAAAGAATAGCAATATATATATAATACATATTTATTTTTCTAATTTACAAACCAGGACTGTGTCGTTGTTCCCTATTACTGAGCATGTAGTTGGGAGTGAGTTTCTGTGACCATCAGTGACTGCATCTCCTCCCACTGCTATATTAATAATCTTTATTTTGTATGGAAAAAATACAGTAGCTGTGCAAAAATAGGACAAGACTACAGGACAAGACTAATATAGGACTTGTAAAAATACCAAAGAAACAGTAAACAATAAATAAGCTAAAGCATGATGATGCAAACTCAAAAAAAAGCATTTGTAAAAATGGGTACAGCTGTTTAAAATGTACGTAGAACACTGTATACAAACAAGGTGTGAAAAGTGACTACATGAAGTTGACCACTCCAACCTAATTGCACTCATAGGAATGTCACTACATCTGTTTATTTTCAGAATGTTCTTGGCAATGTAAAGCCTTATTTCCTCCCTAAAACTTCACAGCTTCATACTGTCATGTAACCACACATACTTTTCCCTATACTTTCATCTTCACTCCATCAATGTAATGAGTTTCCCATAAAAGCACTTATCATTGCTGTACCCTTTTCAGGCATAAACAATAAACATTTTGCTTTAAGATAGCACCCAAAGGTGATTAGATAAACTATATAAAGTGCGATTATTGTTAATATGCCATAATATTGTGTTCTTCAGTGCAGTAACCAATATGGTCAAAGCCTTTCAATACACATGCAAACGTCACTGTTTACTTTACTTGATTTCTTCCAGTTACTAAAAATAGTTATATTTACATGTCAAAACATGGCTGCTTATAGTTTACTCATACACAAATTACTTACGCTTCCTAAATGTACATCATGCAACCCAAATTAGATCCCACTAGAAAAATTATAAAATATTATCTTTTAATTTTTTTTAAATCGCACACATATACAGATCTGTGTATTACGCAGCAGGTATCTTCCTTAACACTGTTTTGAGAAGTAAGCACTTAAGCATTATAGTAGGCACGCTTATTATATAAGTGGCAAGATGTAATATAACCAAAAGCCAAGATGAAAGCTCTACGTAGAAGGAAAGCCTTAATGAAAAAATGTAGTGAAAACTATCTCTGTCTGCTTGAGGTCCTGGTTCGATGGATTGCTGATACTGACTTTCTACACAAATTTGCACTTCCAGTTACTGCAACTGCCCTGTGATGGTAGGAACAGTTTAAAGTGGTTGCACCCCATTAACTACTGGCTGACACAGACTGCTCACTCAGACTCAGGGGACCAGCCAGTCACTGTTCTGTATAGAAGCAATTCCCTATGGTGTTAGGAGCACAGTTTGACAACCCTGTAAATAATATACAAAACAACATCTATACATTTGATTCAATGAATGATCGCTTTGGTTTTGTAGATGTGACATGACTAAGATGGGCCTCTTTATTGGTGTGAGACTGCTGTTTTGATACTGCCTCTGGGTGTAAACGTGAAGCATGTTTGGGTGCTCTGTTGTCTTGACAGTGGGTGGGTATTTGGCACTTCAGCTCCTCACAGTCTTTAGCCTTTACACCATTCTGGCTGCTGTCTCCTGGGGCAGCACTCATAGAGGGAATTTTAGTTTGGTAGTGTTTGGCTGAGAACTGCTCAAAATTTAAGGACTGAATGCCCCCAGAAGCAACAGCTGATGATCCATCCAATGCTTGAGAGTGCCATGTGCGGCTGGATTGAGTGTTCTGCTGCTGAAACCTTGCAGTCTTATCCATGATTCCCATGAATGGGGTGTTGCGAGGTCTGTGTTCAGCCACCATACCCTGAACTTGGTTAATGTTGCTCTCCTTGAGTTGGATGTCAGGGCCTTGCCCCTTGATGCTCTCTGAAAAACTACTGGGTGAAGTTAGGCTGGTGTTTGAGCTGGCAAGAATCATGCTGCTGGATGGAGAACTAGAAGAGGCACCACTGGTTACAGGACTGTGCTCCTGGGGCTCACTGAAATTCACCTGAGTAGGGGCTGTGAACCTGTCAGCAGTTTTAGCTTTAATTGCAAGAGAATGGGCAGAGATATTCTCACTGTGCTGTGACACAAACTTCTCATTGCACAGTTCAGAACCAGGACCCATGGGAACACTTCCAGGTGACAAGGAGCTCATCCCATCCAAATGTGCTATTTTAGAGTGCTGGGCAGGCAAGGGACTCCGAGGAAGATGCTGAAAAGACGATTGTATCTTTGTATTGCTCTGACTGCTCCCCATTTTTGAACCAGGCTGGATGGAGCTCAGGTGCTGATTAGTTTTTACAATCTGTGCCTGCTTTGTTGGCTGCATGATCAAGCCTGGCTCTCTCAGGTATTTATTGCCTGTTCTGCTCTGGGGGGATGCAGGTCTTGCTTTCTGCTGAATGCCTTCTTGAAGGGTCCTGCTGTATGATGAAGCAGCTAAGGAACGTTGCAGCCTTTGTGGAGAGGACACAGATTCATCAGGGTGTGACAGCTCATCCTCTCTGTCCTGAAGATCAAAGTTACCACTCACACCTGGTGTAATGCCCTCCTCCTCATTATCAGAGTTGTTGATTTGCTGTGGTAGTTGTGAAGATGGATGCTTCTGTTGCTGTGTTTTCTGGAACTGTTTGCATTCCTCTTCAACTCGAGCCAGGAGACGTTTTATCTCTTGACTGCTAGGACAGAGCTGTGTGGCTTCACGTAAGTCAGCAAGGGCAGCAAGTAGCTTTCTGTTTAGGGGAAAAAAAAAAAAAAAATTAAATAAAAGCCTGTGGCAGAGATGAATCTGAGCATTGCCTAATACTAATCCACACCCCTAACATTCAAATAAACATTTGCTGTCTCCTGCTGCAGGTGGTGATAATATAAGAACTGCATGTTTTCCGAACAAGGGAATTCTTTTCTACAATGGAAGTGCAGGCCCAGCCCTAAACCCTCCCCCTTGTATGGCCACAGCTTTTTCAGGAGGGCAGTAGAGCTCTGCTGGTAGCACCAGGAACTGGCACTTTGATAAGCCCTTCACTGTTATCTTCAGAGCAGCCAACTTGAACTTGGCCTCATGACCATGTATTGTTCTGCTTAGAAAAGACCCAGTGAACCAAAATGGCACCCCTGCCTAAATAGTTCCAACTATGCCATGGCTATTTTGATATTTTTTTTCAGCTTGATAAGATGATTCCTCCTTTCTCCCCTTGTTTTTGTCTGGAACTGCTAATGATTCCACATATTCTGTCCTGTAAAAGTACTCGTTTTTTTTCTTGGTAATAACTAATTCTGCACTGGAGTTTGGTTGATGCTGAAAACATCCTGTTGAGTGGAGTAGCAGTCCCATTCAACCTTACACTCAATAAAAATAATCCCTCTTCTTATAATTTTGTTACTTTCTGCCTAATAATTACCTAAATGAGTTTTCAATATTGCTTTTTGTGTCTGGTTAGCTTTAACTGATACAGAGACTGAATAAAGATCTAAAGTACAACAGGAAAATAACTTTTTCTTTGCAGATTCCAAATACAAGTAGCAGGAAAGAGAGTTATTGACAGTACAGGAAGTTAAAAAAATAATCTGTGCAGACATACAGAGAATCGGGCAGTACCTGCTGTTCCTCTTGGCTCTTGCTCTGGCATAATAGGCTTCATAAGAATTGGGTTTCAGATCAAGTGCTTTGGTAGCAAACTCCTCAGCCATACCGAAGTCCTAAACAAATGCCTCATTATATACTGATATAAGAAAGACTTCAGAAAGACAGAGAACAGACCTCATCTTGCCAGCCTGGCATCTCATGTCCAAGGGAACCTGGCATCCAGCAGTTCTTCATTCTGAAATCACTGGATTACATAAGGACAGCTGTAGTAGACAAACACCATCCCACCCCAGCCACATGCCCTCATGTTACAAACTGCCTCCATTTGCTGGCACAACAAACCAATAACAGGATACAGTGAAAAGGATTCTAAAACAGCAAAGTTAAACATCCAAGTACAAACTCAGTAATGCAGGGGCCTAGAAGCATTTCCAATGCCAAAGAGGCAACAGATGAACAGCAAGAGCTTACATTTGTTTTTCGGCGACATCGTGATAAATTTAGGTATAATGAAACTCTCAGCTCATTGAATGCTTTCATTTCTTCTCCAAATCCTTCCCTTGGAAACTTCCTCAAGGCATACTGGTAGCGTTGTGCTGCTTCCTTCATTTTACCTTTCTACAAATTTAGGGAAAAAGAGGCTTTTCACAGACTCTTGCAAAAAAAGTACATTTGTATTTGACATCTACCAACAGGTGCTCTTCAAGTAGAAAACACAGAGCCAGATTTTTTTGAAAAAAAAAATATGTACAATATGAATTACAATTGCGCACAGACAGAATGAGATAACTTTATGTTAACTGGAGTTCATGTTTGTCTCCGAATTCTTACTGTTAATGGTATTTCGCGAGGATAGTATTTGCATTAATACATACTATTTGTACCAGAAAAATTAATGTATGATACAATTAATTGTTTTGTGTTTTTTCTAAACCAAGAAGTCCAATACCTGATGACATAGGCTTTGAGACAGTTTTGCTAAAAAAACACTGAAATCCTCCTAATATGTTTAAAAAAAGCAAGTATTTCAGTGGAGTGATAAAGAAGTTTTTTGCTCTACTGGTATTTTGTACATTAACTTCTTTTCATAAATAGTGCATGCTTTTTATTATTTAATTCACTACTTTTATCTTCAAGGTTGAAAGATGTCCCCTGCTTAAAGGTTGGGCACACATCTAAAGCTCTACACCCATTTCAGGATCAATAAACTTGATAAATTATCCTGTACAGAATCTGGGATAATCCAGGCAGGTTGATTCATGACAGCAAAGACTCAAGGGTCTCTCTTCTGTACTATGCAAAGCCACTTGATACAGAGCAAACATCAAAGATAAGGTGGCAGATATTTGAGGGCCCTTATAAAAAAAATCCTTTCAAATTACCAGTGATTCTTTCCCAGGGCTCTCAAGATTTCTCAGTCTCATTTCCACCATGAGAGAATGTGCAAGTACACATGTTGTTTCAACAGAAAAGAAGGCATAAAGAATTTTAATCTACCCTCAAGCAGAAGTGCAATTATAATGTTCTGCTATCAGGAAAAAAGAAAACCACAAACCAAACCACTACCTACTTTGTACAGTATATTTCCTTCTTCCATCAGCTTCTGCAGCAGAATAAGGAGAATATCAGGTTTTGAGGTGGCCATTGCCCATGCTGCATTTCCTGCAAGTTAAATTTTAAGGATCTCTGACAAAAGGGAAGAAACTCTGTTTCTGGTATCTCTTCACACTAGAAAAATCTAATCCTGCTTCAGTAGATATTCCACCTGCATGAACTATGATGATGATGATTATTGTTGTTGTTATTACATGTATCTGAAATACATATATATCCGTACTTGCCACCTGCCACCCCACACAGGTAGCAGAAAGATAGTAAATGGTCCAATTCATTTCACCCTGATCTAAAGCCAGCACAGGGCAGTATGACAATCATAGTAAAGATCAAGCCTAAGTAAAGATCTGTGGTTGACGATACACCATACTTACATAATTGGGACATACATTTTTTTGCCCACCCTTTGAAAAAATGTACAATTCTGTAATTTA
Organism: Florisuga fusca; assembly: GCA_038090715.1. Lineage (NCBI taxonomy): Eukaryota > Metazoa > Chordata > Aves > Apodiformes > Trochilidae > Florisuga > Florisuga fusca. The sequence continues at coordinate 239,059 of JAAWXA010000020.1, forward strand.
TTAAAAGAATGTTATTTAAATTGAAAACTTCTTAATATGAATTTTTAATAGTGTCAGCATTACGTTTCACTAATAGGGTAATCAGAATTTTCTTGTTTAAGAGTAACTGTGTAAAGACTGACTCCTCCAGACTTCCTCACCAGCATATATCAAGGGCGTTTCCTCACATCTAGAGTGAGTTTGGAGTGTCTGCCTTTAAAAGCAAAGGACCAATTCCTGCATCTACAAACCATACAGCCTGCAAAAAACAGTGAAGTTTTCAATACTTAATTTTTCTACTCCACTCTCTAGAATCACAGCAGAGCAGATGTTCAGTTGTTTCTCTTCAGTATGGGATGGGTCTATTAACCTAGTACAGGGTGGGTCTACTAACCTAGTTTGGCTCCTTTTCTCAGCAGCGTCACCACCACTGTGGTGTTGCGGCACCCAATGGCTCTGTCCAGGGGCTTCATGCCACTGTGGTCAACATGCTCAATCATTGCTCCTTTCTCTACCAAATACTGCACCTGGGCCAAGAAACAAGACAAGCCCTGTAATGTTGTGTTTAGCAGGGGAGGCAGAACAGTTAAATATTTAAGCTACCACCTAATTTTGCTTGCAGACTAACGAGCATTCCCTCCTGAGTATGCTAAAGCCATTTTAAATCCATGGCACTGAACCCACTGAAGACAACACAGCATGGAACTACCAGCCAACTGAGCCAAAGGTCTGCAGTTAAGGAATTAAAAAACCCCACAACAAACAACAAAAAACCCCACAACCTGAATTCCTGGAAGTACCCTTGTCAGAAAAACAATGAGACCCCCCCCATTCTGCTTGTTTCCTCCTTTGTGTCCTGCACACTAGTGAGCAGAGCAACCCAAGCACCAGGGCAGCAAGATTGGAGGAACACCGATGAAGCAGTGCAGGCCCCTGGCTTCAGCTTGGAGGATGCAATACACAAATATTGTGTCTATATAAATATATATATAAATACAATAGACAGAAAACACACAGACTGCTATCCTGTGAGAGATTTAAAACATTACAGTTAACAGTATAAATACAAGTTATGAGCCAAGTTGTTCTATACAAACACATTTGTAATTTTACTCATTTCTTACCCATTTATGACAGCAGTCTAGTGCTGCAGTTTAAATGCAGCAAACATAAAATGCAGCAAGTGCAATTAAGATAAGAAAGCAAAGTTAAGTATGCTAGACACCATCACCTTTCAGCAAGCATTCACCAAGATTCCTGAGCAACAGAGTTATTCCAGTAACTGTCCATCACCAATACTCACAAAAAATGATTGGTATGGGAGATGACAGTGGTGGCAGGTTTGATGTAAGCTCTTTCATGTAACCATTGCTTACCCAAATGTGACTCGCACCAATATGGGAAAAAGCATTAACAGTTCTTTCCACCACAGGCCCCAGGGCCCAAAGCTGATGGCCTGCTGAGTGCTCTCTTAATTAGCAGTATTCAACCTTTGCCTGTGGAGATTTCCCTTCTATTTTGGTTGGCAATATTTTTGCTAAAAAATGTTTTTTGGCATCTTTTTAATTTACTTTGGCATTATCAAAATTCAATACATGCTTAGTTTCTTTACTGTTCTACTTACAATATCAGCATCTCCGTAAAAAGCTGCCAGATCTAGGGGTGTTCTACCATTTTTATCTGTCTGATCAGTTGTTGCACCTTTCTCAACTAGGTACTGAACCACTTCCCTGTGGCCTTTCAGACATGCCCAGCTCAAAGCTGTCAGTCCTTCTTTGTCCAGAGATGAAATATTGGCACCTGTAAAAGGAAAATAAACATTGTTATGAAGATGTCCTGTTTAATAAGCAAAACTACCTAACCCACACGGATACAGTGTCTGGTACAGTGGTGCAGCATTGTACCACTATTTTCTACCTTCTGAAATCAGAAATTCCACAGTGCTCAAATGTCCTTCACAAGAAGCCACCATAAGTGGAGTTCGGCCTTGCTTGTCACTTAAGTTCACATCAGACCCATGCTCCACTAGAAGTTTAGCAATCTGTAACCAAAAACAGCAATTTAAAAATAAATCATTGGATTTAAATTTAAGCCATAGTAGCACGATCTTTAAAGAAGAGAACTAAAGTGGTTTTTTCAATAGCCATTGTTTGGGTTGTGCAGTATTCTTCAGTCTTAGCTGTGTGTTTCTCAGGGCCTTCTCCTGATGGCAGTGGACAGCAAGAGGAAGGCTCCTTATTCTAAAGGCTCTCTCTCTCCATCAGTGTGAAAGCAGTTACAGAGGATCTGAAATTCTTGGCCTGGGAAATATCTTAACTCTCATGTATTTTTCAGGTGTATTACAATTAAGATTGTCATGCAGCTGATGCACTTTCAAATCCTTTTTTTCTCTTGAAGTAACTTTAAAAAGTAAGTTTCTGAACATGTCCCTCTGAAGTAGATGCTAATGCATGTCAGAAAATTTACACTCATTTGCTACAGGACCAGAGATGGGAGGAATCAAGGACTGCTTCCCAGGGGGATCCATTTAATTCCTGAAGGTATGTCAGACCTGCCAGTGTCCCTGCCGTACTGCGCAGAGAAGTGGAGGGATCCCCCTACGGTTTGGTCTTGTTACAGCTGCTCCATGTTCAAGAATTAATTCACACACTTCCAGTTTTCCTCTTCCTGCAGCAGCTGTCAGGGCTAAAAGAAAGTATTTTCATCAGCATTGTCTCTTACCTGTTTTACCACATCTGAGACATGCACACTATCCCTCCTTTTTTTCAGCTGCTCTGTTAAGATTTTCCTAACTATTTTCAGACTCAGACAAATTAGTCAGAAGCAGGTTAAGTCAGTAACCCATGAACATTAACAAAAGATTCTCAAAGATAACAACGGTATCATGTGCATAGCTTGAGGGTTAAAAGCAATCTTCATTAACGTTTTGGATAAACCCACCAGCCTGAGACAATTCTAGTGCCTTTTTCATTAATTTTTTTTTTTGTGACAGGGAAGGTTCACCCCTTTCTGTCAGGGCCTTCCACAGGTGAGGATGGTAACAGTTCTGGGGTTAAACAAAGGAACTGCAGCTCACAGGTTGGGAAGAACTGTTCACTTGATCCCTAGCAGAGATGTATTACCAAACATCAAGATACTCAAATCTCTGCACCAGCATCATGTTTCTCTGCTCACTTCCCTTACACTGCAGCTCTGTTCTAAGACTATACACATCTACAGACTTTGCCCCCCTCTCCTGCAGCTTGTTGTACTTCTTGCTTTTCAATGTCACAATCACTGAAGCTTGATAATAAAATATTTTACCCATCATGATTTCCCCCCTCCTCTTCCATTTGCTCGCATCAATTTACTCCATGTTTTAAACGGAGCCTAAAATTGAAAGACTGACAGCTTTGTGTTTGTGTTGAAGCATCATCAGTAACATTAACACTGTCTAGAAAATGGGTTCCTGTGCTACCTTCTGCAAGAATCAAAGGACCTGCCCCTCCATATTCTAAAGCATAATACCATCTATTTCCCAACAAGTAATGGGTCAAATTGTGAATTTCTTGTTAATATTTTTTTGTATTTTCAAACATGATAAAGTAGTATTTTTTAAAAATTCTGGTGGATGCCGAAAGTAAGTGAAATAACACTGCAAGGAGTAAATTCATTATTTTTTTAACAACAGAATCTAACCCATTTAATCTTTCCTCACTGATACTTCAGTGTGTTAAAGTGACATCACCTGTTTACATCTCAATAGAAAGTAAATGTTATAAATATCAACAATCTATCATGTTAAAAAAACTTGTATTAGTAGAAATTTCAATACAAAACACACCAACAAGAAAATGCTATAGGAAAGCCAATTTAGAAACACGTCTGTTTTGTGGAATTCAATGGATTTGCAACAAGGGTTTTGTGAAGAGCATTTGCTTCTCCAGTTCATGAGGGGGCTCCTGACAGTCACTACATTTGGCTGCCTTTCTACCTGCTTGTGCAATCTCAGCTGCTTAAATATAATCAAGATGCTACTTATATGGTAAAAGAGGAAAACTTTCATCTGCAGGCTGCACACTTTACACTCGTCTCTAATCAAACATTTGGCATTTCCCATACATACAAAGGCAAATCTTTGCACCCAGTGCCTGATTAGAACAAATGAGGCAACTGCCCAACATTTCCTGTAAACAAATGAGATCTTAAAAAGCCCAAAAAAACTCTCAAGCAGATAATCCTACCAAATTGTAGATGAAATGAAGCTTGAATCACTATTTCCATAGGTAACTTTAAATTTAATTGGAAAGTAATTTACAGGAAGTTTACTATGAAATAGCTTTTCTTTTCAAAACATAGGACAAGTAGGTTTAGTATGTTAAAAATGCAGTACTTACAAAATGCCTTCTATTACTAAAGCTGGTATTTTATGACATAAAATTAAATTTCAATAATTAAAATTAGGAATTCTTACTTCTTAAATGAGCAACTCTAGTTAGGCAAAATATGAAAAAAGAAATACCTGTTTCTCCCCACAAGTCATCAGTGTCATTGATGTCTATTTCATGGTCCTTTTCAATTGTCAGGATGTAACAAACCACCTGTCAGAAACAGCAGAGATGTAGGGAGTCACAAAAGCCATCAGCTGCTACTCGCCAGTAGATAAAAGATTTACAAGTGCGAGTGCTTCCCTCTTAATGCATATGTACCTAATAGAATTAATATTCTTCATAATACATCAAAACAATGTATGGATTTCGGCAAGACTTGGTGATGACTGAACGTTTCTGAAAGCAGATTAAGAGAAAGCCCTGTGCCCTTCTGTTAATTGGTGCAGGGTGCTTTACTTGATTATGATTTAATGAGCTCCTAAGTGACCTACATCCAACAAGAATAATCAAGACAAACAATGATTTAAATAAAAAGGCATCCCAGTTCAGCAAGGAAATTCCATACTGTCTAAAACAAAGGTTAAAAGAAGAGTGTATTTGCATACATCTTGAAAAATCGCAATTCTTAGATTTTTTCTTTTACATTCTTTGTATCTTAGCTGATTTTCTAAATTTCTTCACAGAATGGTTTAAGTATACACTGTTAATTGTTAAACTTCAATAAACTTCAGTTACAAATTAAGTTTTGTTCATTTGTAAACTGTTGTTAAGGAAATCCATGGTTTGTAACCACCTTCTAGTATAATATTATTAAATTAAACTTTTAATGGCTATTTTAAACAGATTTTTTTCTAAATGGGGGGGACAGTCACTAGGATAGCAGCAAGGAGGTAAGAGAACAGAATCACACTAACAGAAGTTTTGGATGCTACAGGAAAAAGGAAAGTTAAGAAAGGAGAAGATATATAGGCATTTTCAGGCTATATGAGAAGTACTGTATACAACATATGGAATGGAAAATGCTAAAGTTTGAAATTCTAGGATGGAATTTAAATTTCATTACTTTTTTTCTTACTAAGAAGAATCAAGATTCTCATTGTCCTAAGAATAGGAAAAGATGGACTTTTTTAGACAAGTGTATGTATATACAATTAACATTATCTATTTTGTTGATATTGAAGAAGGTGACTGCTTTCACTGAATCACTTGGCAGCAAGAACTTCCATGAGAGCGAAGGTATTACCCATTAATTCAAGTTAATCGTAGTTCAAAATAATTAAGTTTACTATGTGAGGCAGTGATGGCTTACATATCATAAAATAAATTAATTACACATAGACATTTCTATGTTTGAATCATGTAAACAACTTTAAAGAGCAGATCTTATAGCAATTAAAAATATATTTTAAAGTAGTAAATTTTGAAATGGTTTTAAGAGAATTTAAGTTTCCATTTTTGACACCACTTATAATGAATACACCAAAAATCCCATCAGCCTAGTGCAATCTTTATTCAAGTATCTTGACTTACCAATTCATTTTGTATCAAAGATCTATCTTCCCAATGAAAAGAAGACACACTTGTATTACCTAAGTATCTAAAGTGTCTTGAGTATTTTAACTTTTTCCTTTCACCACTCCTTTTACTGAGTAGTACTATAATGCTACAAACACTTCTTCTATCATATACATGGATACAGGCCCAAATTTCTGTCTTTAATGACATCAAGCTGAAGTAAGCTGATGTCTGTCATTTGATGTGTGCATCAGCTTAAAAAGTTAAGCGTGGGCAACTACGTGCAATATACAATTTGTTACACTATGAAAATAAAATTCACCTGAAAGTAGAAACATACTGTGGTGGATCACTGATACAGAATATCACCACTACTACTAGAAATACAGGACAACTGCCAGGAACAGAAAGGAAAAAAGTAGACAGAAGTACTGCTTATAAACAAATCCTGAAGCCCATAATATATTACTACATTTGTAATAGGTGCTAAGAATGTAAACTAGTTTAAACATCAGAAGCTTTAATAGTTCTGCTTTCTAAACCTCATAAAAATTGCTGCAATCACTATTCTACAATTCTGATAAATTCAAACAGATTTAGAAATAACTGAACTCTCAGCTTACCTGACAGTGTCCCATACTGGAAGCTGCTGTTAGAGCTTGCTGCAGTGCCTGGCTTTTTCTTAAGGAATTTTTTTCTTGGGAAGGAGTCATCCAAACAACCTTGAGCAAGTACTCAAGGATATCACAATGCCCTCTCAGTGCACTATGGACCAAAGCACACTGGCCTTTTTTGTCTAAGTAGTCAGCCTGAATAAGGGAAAAAAAAAAAAAATCGCCAAAGTTAAGAAGTGCAGTGCAAGGCCATGCAGAGGGGGAGCTTCTGAGCACTGCAACAGAGCAAATGTCACTCCTGTCTTACAGAGGGGCAAGAAGAAAGATCTGGGGAACTACAGGCCAAACAGCCTCACCTTAGATGCTGGGAAGGTGATGGAAAAATTAATCCATTTCCCAACACATGAAGGACAAGGTGGTGATCAGGAGTAGTCAGCAGGAGTTTACGAAGGGGCAATCACGCTTAACTAACCTGAAAGCCTTCTACAGTGAGGTGGTGACTGTCTGGGTGGATGAGGGAGTGCTGTGCCTGTTGCCTACTTTCACTTCAGTAAGGCTTCTGACACTGTCTCCTGTAACACTGTCATGGACAAGGGTACAGCACAGTGAGCTGGACCCAAAATTGTCTGAACAGGTGGACCAAAGGGTTGTGATTAGTGGCACACAGAAAATGCCTCATGGAAGTCTGTGTAGATGCTCTGGACTCCCTAGTAGCCCCATCCCAAGTCTACCTGTGTTAATTATACACATGTAATCAACAACTGTTTTCTTAGCCCTTTGCAAGGTGTTTTTTTTTGGCTACAAACATGGCACTCTTCATAAATCAGCTCACCTTTGCACCTTTTTTGCACAGCAGTGAAACTATGTTCATGTGACCTGCAGCAGCTGCATAACTAAGTGCTGTCATCCCATTTTCTGAAGTTCCATCAATAGCAGCCCCAAATTCCAGCAGAAGAGTGACTACTTCTTCATGTCCAAGGTGTGACTGAACACATAGCACTGGAGCATTATTTAGGACTTCGGTCCTATAATTCACATTTGCTCCTGCCAAGATCAGAAGCCGACTCACCTAAAATTTCATTTAAACAAAACAGTATTTTCTCAGATTTCATTAAGAGACTTTGGCATCTTGATTCAGGTACTCATATGTTACTCCCTCTTCCAGATGGCACATTTTATTGGCAGGCATCAACTTTATCACATATATAGCAATTTCTAAGTTTAAAACCATCTGTTAACAAATAGATTATTGTGTCAGAGAACCAGGTACTCCTAAGTCACCACTCCCCTGAAACTCACTACTCTCTCACCACAATTTCATTTGTGCAACTTGCTACTGCACTGCAGATATATGTATCTGACTCCCTGAAGAGAGAACAAGACTGCATAGAAACCAATGTAAGAAAACTTATCAGAGCATACGTGTTTGTGTCCGTGAGCACACAATTCCCTTGATACTTCCCAGATGAGACAGCATGGCTGAAGCCTGCCCAGTAAATCATATGGTACATCTGATCCCTGAAAATGCATCCACACACTTAGGTCTGATACAGAGTGAGGCTACATCAGGGTGAAGCTCTTCTTTCCATCAAAACTATCAGGACAATTGGACTTTAACAACAGCTTTAAAAAAGTGCATGAAGACTTGTTAAAAAGGAATGTGAGTTACTCTGTCTAGAAGGGCTACATTAATTTCAACATTCACCAACAGCAACAGTCAAAGCACTGACAACACAAATGCTTATTTTCTTACCTTTACATTAGGTGTATAGAGGTTTCTCAGAGAAGCCAGAGCTGCAGACAGTCCATCAGTACTATAACCAATCCACAAGGCTTGAAGATGACTGGAAGAAATTCCAGTCCTTTTACTGAGGCCCTAAAAGAAACAATACCAGAAATCTCTAATGGATTAGAAATAATATTTTATATCTACATCTCATCAGCATAGAGACATATCAGTTTTGTCTATTAGCACTACCAAGTATTTTGCCTAAGCTTCTAACACATTATTAAAGCAACTCAGAGGAGAATCTGAAATACAGTCATATGGATAGATCATGAAACCTATTAAGCTCCAAGTTTACCTTAAAAATATGAGCTTTAAGTATATGATGACCAAGTTCCATAGTTTGTTGGCGATTTAACTTTCCCTCTTGTCGAGAAAACATGAAAGCCAGGAGAGCATGCCCATTCCTAGTGAAAAGGATTGAGAGAGAACTGCTTTTATACCTGTTCTTTCAGTAAATATATTAACACACCTGCATGCCTGTCATGTTAGCTCAGCTTTCTCTGTCAGACTACTGAAACATATCATTATATCTAAACAAAATGATTTCCATAACAAACACAATGCCAGAGAAAAAAGGCAAATTTAAAAGTTGGAACACACTCCTACTAGTTCTTTACTGTCACCTCACAAGGCACCCACATCAGAATCAATGCAGCTTTGGACCTCAATTTGCATCCTGCTCTTCTTTGTCTTGTTTCATCCTGCAGTCAGAAACTGCAGGTGCCTCACATAAAACCCCATTCTTTTGGAAGCAGATGTGAATCATTTTGAAATTTGAAATAAAATGTGTATTTGGGAATTTTATATCTATATTTTGCTATATTAATAACAACATAGTATTCTCATGTCTCCATGAAAGTAGCAAAGTCAAATACAAACATGCAAATTCTGTAAAGTCAATTATGCATTGTAACCTCTGATACTTCTGGTCAAGTCTACCTCTAAACATACAGAATCTTTCCTTTTGGAAAAATCAGGCATGTTTGTGTTTTTAACATTTCTGTTTCTTCTCACCAGTTGTTGCAACCACTTACATAAACCATAATTGCAGTTATTTGGATGTGATTTCCTCCAGGTTTCACTTACCTTGGCTCACACAAGAAGTCAGTATTTTCACTCTCTGCTCTCCAAACAAGCCACTCCCTGAAGGAGGGGTGGCAGAACATACGTGTTTTGTCACGCCTTTTTATCAGGAAACATGAAAGGGCTTCCATCCTTTGGCTAAAGTCGTCCCATTGTTGTTCACCATTTATTTGGCCTGCATTAATAGCTTGGAAAATCTGGTCATCTGTCATGGGATGCAGAGATGCCAGTGCCACATTTAATATAGGCAGGGCTCGCTCAAAAGCAGAGTTTGTAATGAACTTCATATTGCACTGAAGTAAGTACAGTTCTGACAGGGACACTGGAACAACCTTGTAGCTTGCACTTTTGATTACTAAGTGACCTTTTTGGAAGAGATCCAGAGTGAGTTTCAAATAGAGATAAGATCCCAGGCTTCTCATGATCAGGTGGTTACTCACTTTCCCAATAATAGCTGCATCGGCCTTTCCATTTAAAGATATGTTGTTTATAATTTCCTGGCTGTCATTTATTCTGTACTGAATGTAAGCATTCAAGTCATCATGAATTTCTTTGTTGTCTGGAAAAGTGTCCAGAGATACTGCAATGAACGGCAACGAACTTACTACTTCCTAGGAGGAGGAGAGGGGGGAAAAAACAAAGAAAAAAGATTCACAGGTATTAAAGTGTTCCAGAAGTGAAAAGCCAACATTTTTACTCTGGTTTTTTTTTTGTAGTCAGTACCAGACAGATTTAAAAGAAATTCAGTATCATCTTCAATGGCTTTGCAAATATTATGCCCTAGTAACAGAAAGAACAGTCTGTCTGTCTACATAACATTGTTTTTCATACGAAGGTCTCAAATATTCTACTGACCAAGCTCAGCAAAGCAATTGAAGGGGGTGAGCTACAGAAATTACCACTTAAAAATTAAGGAAACAGAAAACAGTAAGTAGAACTTGACCTTAAGGCCAAGGGAAGGGGGGTGTGGGGGATGCAGAAGCAATGACCTATTAAGAAGCCATGATTTATTAACAAATATTACAAATTGCAAGAGAGAAAACAATCTCCATATCACTACACCTTACAGTAACAACATACCAGAAAGGTGCTGTCTTTGAGAGTAAGAAAAAAATTAAAATGTGTTTTTACCTGGAGGTTAGTTCTTACAGTCACAATGAGCTTCAGCCAGGGAGGGAACTTAAAGATTATCTTTGTGATAAATGAAGAAATTGTGTCACCATAATCAGGTTTATGAAATTCAGCATCATTTAAGCCATCTATCAAAATTATGTAGTCTTCCTCGGGAATTTTCCGCTCTGAAATGTGAAAATATAAAAGGAAAGGATAAATTCTCTTATTAAATTATAAATTTGTATCCCCAGATTTTGAACATCAAGAAACAAAAAATGTATCTTTATAAACAGCAATTCATCTTATGGCATTTAAGCATTATTTAGAAAATCAAAAACAACGTAAGGAGACAAGAAACATTAATGCTATAAATTGGTAAAAACTGGAAGCAATTACTTTGAATAGTGTTTTTTACTTCACTATTGTAATGGATCTATTTCATAATTGATTTAATGAGTTAAATGATTAAACAGTGCTGTTAACATAAGAGATGCATGGATATAGGAAGAAGGCATATGTAAGCTTATTTATACTGTTAGTTAAAGCTGCTTAAAATTACTAGCAATTTACTTAAAATTTAGCTTTTACTGAACTCAAATGGAAAAATAAGTTTATCGTTTGCAAAAATCATAAATGCATAGTTTTACACTTCTAGTTCTGAAGGAAAAACAAGGTTATTCTGCAACAGCTTGACAAATGAGTGATAATTTTGAGCACTTGTTAAGGATGAAAATCCCAGGGATAAACACAAGATCTGCCAATAGATTTCACAATAATTTTGTTGACTGTCAACAAAATTCTAGAAGTGCAAGCCATTCTTCATAGCTTGCACTATGCTATGACACATGCTCCGAACAGATACATGCTCTGTTCACACATAAGCAAATCTTCTCCCCAGTCCTGCCATATCCCCACTGCCTGCTAAAGCTGACACACACTGTGAACATAGCTGTTTTCAAGGAGCTTGCTAGTTTGTTTTTTTAATACAAAAATCATGTTGTTACACACTTTTTTTGAAAATTGCCATATCAAATTCAAAAGCAAGCAAGCAAAAAAGTCCACTTTGAAGGTGTTTAGGCACAGAAAATTTAAAAAAAAAAAAAGTGTGACAAAACTCAAAGGCATCTGAAAACAAAACACATAAATGCAAATATACCAGCTCTAACTTCAAGATACAAAGTTATCCTTGAGGCTTCTGGCAAAAAAATAGATTTAAAGTTCCCAAGATTTTATTAAATTTCAAAGAATTTCAGTTAAAACATGAAAGAATTGTTCACAACCTACCTATTACTGTTACAAACAACTACCATAATTAAGGAATCCCTTTCTGCAGGAATGTTCTGGTTTATTTATGTCTTCTAGATCATGAAAATACATATTCTCTTTTTTTTCCTCTTTTTATGAAGTTTAGTTTCAGTTTACAAGTCACTACCTGCTTAACCTACCTTTCCTGAGGTTGGAAAGTGGTTCCAACACTCCCCTTTTAAAAGCTGCTGCTGGATCTTGGACACAAGATCTCAGGCTAAGCATGCTTTGTAAGTGAGGCTCTTTTATTAGAAGGTCTCTGTAGGCTGTCAGCTGATGTGAACGACAAAGTAAAGCTGCAATACTGTGCACAAATTCTGGGACAAGACATGTGTATGTGTTGTCAGCTTGACAGTAGTGATAAGCAACGACCTGGAGAATTAAAAAAAATTAAAAGAAGTGTTACCCCTTCAGTACTGAGTTGGTTATTAGTCAGTCTAAGTATGATAAAGTGTTACTAAACTTCTCTTTCAACCACAACATACTCTGTAGTGTAACTCAGAGTATTCTCAGAGTAACTATCCAACTCTTCAGCTGGTCTTGGGTGACCTGTGTCAGAGAAAGAAAGGAAGTAAATGAAAACATTTTGACCTCGTAGGACATGAGAAGAGTAGAGAAAGGAAGAAAAGGCAGATAGCTGGTTTCACCAGTCATGACACCAACACATCTTCCGTAATGTGTCCAAGACAGCTGCCTGTTCTCCCACCACTGACCACTGGCACATGCAGTGGGCTTTACAAAGCAGACTGTCTCCCTCCAGGTTAGAAGTTTTCTAACATACTGAAAATGTATTAGTAGGTGAAAACTCACCTTTGAAGCAAGGTATCTCACAGAATCACTGGTTTGATTTTGGTACTCAGAGGTATCAGGACAATTCAGAGTCTTCACTGTATTGGTACCACTTGCTGGAGGAGCAGATAGGGGTAACTGACTTAAAGGAATCTCCTGACAGGAGTCACCACCTGTTTTTAAAAATAACATATATAAACAAGACCAAACTTGCTGAAAGCAGATTGTTTTATAAGAAAACATCACAGAATGTTTTGACTACTAGAAAACTAAGAACAGCATTACAAGAAGCTTGCAACTAGTCCAATAAAAACATGCACATATTTGCAACTTAACAATTTTGAAGCAATTCAACTGACTTTTATATCATAACTATAGAACTACTGAAAACAAAACCACACTGGCATGAAGCATTCCTTATAACAGAATCCTATGCATCCCAGCAGGAGACAGAACAGGTTTTTCCATAGCTTTATTCTTGCTATGGAGACAAGGACAAGACATGCTACTGCAAACCCTAAGGCACATGGTGGGGAAAAAATGTCACTTCTTTCTTTCCAAGCTAATGAGAGAACAAGCTACTGCAGCCACAATACCAATAGTGTTTAGGTTACACACTGCTTCCTAACAGAAGGAAGAGTTCCACACACTGTTCCCACATTTTACTGCCTCTTTTGGTGGGCTGAGCCCATGATGCATTGTGGGGAAGGTACCTGTCAGACAATACAATTTGAGTAGTGTCCTCTCATCACTGGAGGAAACAAGTATTTCCTGGGGAGCTGATGATCATAGAATCATAGAATTAGCCGGGTTGGAAGGGACCTTAGAGATCATCAAGTCCAACCCTTGATCCACTCCCCCCGGGGTTCCCAGCCCATGGCACTGAGTGCCACATCCAGTCATGATGGCTGACTACCTTAAATAAAAAGCAAACATTAAACTCTTGTTATCAGTACAATAAGCCAAACAAGTATTCAGAAAGGGAACATACTTTTGGGGGATGAATTAGGGCTGTTTGAAGCTATTTGCCTCATGCGACTTCCATGGCAGCTAAGTGCCACCAGCCGTGAAATAATTGCAGTCTTCCCAAATCCCACATTTCCAGTGATGACTGCTCCCCTGTTCGCTGCTGGATCAGTATTCTTCAGTTTTTCTTCGATCGCTTGAAACAGCCATCCTCTTCCAATAAACACCGAGTCTGTTGTTATGCTTGGCACTTCAAACAATAGTGGCTTCAGTAAAATGTCTTGAGGCTTATAGGAGATGAAACGAGCTGAGAAGAGGTGGCAGGGAAAGAAGTTTATTAGAAGAAACTCGACATGCAATCAAACAGCACAGTTTCAGAAGACCATTTCATTCAGTGACCTTATTAACAGTGTTCATAATCAGACTTCTCAGAGCTTTCTGTATGAAAACAAAGACCAATTTCCTCAGTTCATTTCACCTCCATAATTCCTATGTAAAAGAAATTCTAGAGGAGAGAAGCTACAAGTATAATTTGAGGATTTTTTTCTACAATTGGACTTCAGTTAGTAAGTTGCAGGATCCAAAAGTTTTCTTAAAAAGGTATTAATAATTCTATAAATGATAAAGTTCTAAACATTTTTCAATTTAGAGAGAACAACATACTGGTGAGCATTTCTGTATCCAGTCTTCAGGTTCATACAGACATGTACAGAGAAAAAGAAAAAATTACATAGAATAATATTTTTTTCTCTTTAAAAAAACCCAGCACCCATATTTTGAATGTAAAGTAAAAACTATTACTACCATTTTTCTGTACTTTTTCAGCCACAAGAAATGAAATTACACAGCACAGCAAGAAGTGCAGTCATGTTTGATTAATCTATACATTTTGCAAACACTTAACAGGACTTACAGAGAAAAGAACAATTTGTGTATGTGTGCCCATGCACACTAAGATAAACAATACATTGATCTCTAACAAGAAACCATATATTCAATTTCTAAAGCACAGCATTATGCAGGAAAAAGTGAAAGGAAGCATCTTATTTTCAGAGATGTTGAGTGATTGGTCAGGAGCCCTCCAAAATAACACTGTGGCATGGGTGCATTTACAAAGATCACAAAGCATCCACATTGCAAAACAACTGAAGAACTGTATGACTGTGCCAGGGCAGATGCAGTGTAGATATGTGTACCTTTACTCTCCTGCTGCACTCTTCCTCCAGCAGTGTTGTGCCAAGGCAAGCGAATTGAGGTGCGTAGAGGAGTATTTCTTTGTCCATCCAAATAACTCAGATCTTCCAGTTTGGTTGAACTTGTTGCTAGAGTAGTAAAGGACTGAAGCTTATTCTTCTCTCAGTGTAAGGTACAAAGAACATTATTATTTATTATAGTCCTTTCCTTAACAAGTACTTTAAGATTTTCTGGTTTTTCAGACAATGGCAGGGGTTGAAGTCATTCATGCTACAACATTTACAAAATGCTCAAGATTTCATTTGATTTTTCCTCTTTCAGATGGCCCTCACATCTGCCTCCACTTAACTCGTGCTAATAGTCTCCTTTTTTACAGTGAAAACAACCACAACAGCCAGGACAGAAGTGTCAGGAACAAGTTCAGATGTCACCTGTGAGTACACTACCACTAGTTGCAATGTGAATGGGGTTTGCGGTAGGATGTTCAGGGTTAAGGTGCTCAGTACTAAGGTAGCACAAGTCCAGCCTGAAAATAAAGTGCAGTCCAAATTTACTGTAATTTACAAAAATTCTGGATGCAATGGATGAACACTATAGCAATGGAATGAAATACTGTTAAGACTAAAAAAAGAGCCAGAGACTTAAAAAGCCAACACTCCTGTTGATGTCACTTTGAAAATATGAGAGGCTGGGCAGAATTCCTTTGCATCAAATTATGAGGGTCTGAATTTAGTTTGTTCACCTCAGAACAGAGACAGCTACAGCAGCAGCTTACTGTCATTCTTTACCTAATTGGAAGCTACAATCTGACCCTTCTTGGGGGGCACAGTAACAGGATAAGAGGCAGTGAACACAAGGTGGAACATGGGAAATTCGCAGTATATTTAAAGGGACTTTACCTGCAACAGAGTTTGGACGAGGCATTATTAAAGAGCCAGAATTTTGAGCATAAGGAAGAGGACCATCTGCTCTTGGTACTTCTTTTGGCAAATTCTCAGCAGACCCAGTAACTTCCTCTTCTGCAACTGGTGAACAATTATCTGTTCTTCGATCATGACTAATCCCTTGATGTTTTCCAGCTCTGAGACTGCCATCCATGTTCCATTCTAAGCTGGATCCACTACGATCATCATTTTCTGATGAACTTGTTATAGTTGCTGAAAAAGAGGAAAAAAAAAAACCATCTAAAGAACACATCACAGAAACACACTATTTTAATTTTCATACTCAAATGGCATTTTTGACCAGCAGATATTGAAGTATTTATCTAAAAAAGGCAAACAACACAGCTTCTCAGAATGGCAAAACACCTGAGAAAGGGGGCAAAAAAATGTTCTGAAGAATCCAGATGTGTCTTTAGAAATATGTCGTTTGTGCTGAGGGGAAAAAGAAAGAAACAAAAAACCTAAGAAAACTCAAAAACACAAAAACATTTATGACTTCAGATGAAGAATCTACTACTTCACTTAACATGTCTCTACTTATAAAAATGAGAATTCACTAACACATCTTGCAAATTTTCAAACACGGAGACAATGAAAGCTCAGTAAGAAGTAAAAATTGCATCTAGGACAATACAAAAAAATGAATTCATCTTTTTGACAATTCACATTTCTTAAGACTAATATTTTACAAAAAGAGTTAAAAATTCAATTATTTGAAAGAACTTACATAGTTCTTTAAAAGTTGGCTTTCCACCAAGTGCACTAGTGACCAAACATCCTGCATACTGTGAAGCATATATAGTAAAAATTCAATGGTGTTTATAGATCTAGCTCATCTAAACTTGAAAGCTTAGCTACATTAGAGTGACAATCAGAGCCAGCAGACTATACAAAAAAAATTTCAGGTTATATTGAACTACCTATTCAGGCTTTAAAAGTATTTCATCAAGATATGCTTTTTTTCCATAAAACTTTCAGATGCTGCAAAATAATTAACAAAGCTAGACAGATCTTCAGTTAAAAGGCAATAAAGACTACACAGGTGTTTTAGGATGCTGCATTAGAGAACAGTAGTTTTCCACTGTGTTACTGATTCACTGGATAAAAGCTAAAACAACAGTAACTGCATTATTTAGAGTGCTCCAAATATTCCAGATGGCTGGCTGAGGGTTAAGGAGCACCTTTAAATCCTCACGATTGTGTCTAATCAAGGCCTCCTGCAATAACTGAAAGTGTGAGGAATTTACACTCCTAAGAACTACTTGAGAAAGGTTTTATATAAGTGTGGTAATGTGCTTGTACAAGAACACTTTGCAAATATATTCTGGGTTTTGTATGTTTAATAGTGAAATTACTCTGTTTCATTTAAAGCATTTTCAATACTTAAACTAACTGGAAAACAAACATTTATTAAAGGTTAAGCCATCACCCACTACATTTTGGAAAAAAATATAACACTGAATGAAAAGGCATCAGGATTAAAAAAAAAATTAAAAACCAAAAAAGCCAGTTTCAAGAATTGTGTCTCTGTGACATGTGGCTCCTTCCTAGACTAAAATTTTAAATGTCAAAGGTAAATATGTGGTGATTCTAAACTCAACTGAGCAAATCATTAAGTAAAACATGCCAGTATATTAGACTGGTATCAAAATGTGCCTTGTTACTGGGAGGCCTCTCTACTCAGGAGAAGCACCAACCATTCCTCTTCCACACCAACTGCACTGCAGCTGCAGCCTCACTGGATGAGAAGGTGCTTATGCAGCTTTGCATTCTTTAAGCTCAGCCTCACACGCACATGAAATTTAAGATCCAATGTTTAAATTTTCAAGAGTCTGTTTTATAAGAAACACCAATACTATGACATACATTGTAGAGGAGATAGAAAAAAAGCTTTTCAGGCATTCCATTACCTTTCCAAACAGCTTAGACTGCACTTCTATGTGACAAGTTTATTTCATTTTTATGGTCATGCCAAACAATTCTGACTCCTCCTGAAGTATGATATTTAAAACCATGATTCTTCCTGGAGTGAAGTGTAGTAGCATCAGGAAACCTTTGCTGCTCAAGATTTCCATATGGAAACAGTGGCAAATATCCAGAGAAGCTTACATTCTGGCCAGTAGCCCAGTCTTTTCTACTACTTAGCTCATTGCTGAAGATTAAAACCTGCCTCCACTACTATTATGTCAGACTCAACAGACACAAAGAAGAATTCAACTGCAACAGTAAAACATTAGGAATCAAAAAGCTGAATCATAAGAAAAGAGGGAAAGGGAGAAAAGACAAAGATTTCCCACCAGAGTCTGCTGGCCCAGAAAACACAGTGGAAGCAGAGATACAGTGGAAGCCCACATAAGTAGCACCATGGCTGGATGAACTCTCTCAAAGACATTAGAAAACATATAGTTGCTAAACCTAATTAAAAATGCAGATTTATTAGTTTGAATGCACAAACACGTGTGCATGTGCCTGTTCAGAGAACAGAAACATGACTAATCTACCAGAGGTGCCTCTTCTTTCCACTCTTAGTTTCCTGTCTTTATAGATGTAAGAGGTGCCGCCATGGGTTTGTGAAGGGGTGTTCAAACTTGCTCTGAATTTGAGACATGAGTGACAGCTTTGCAGAGTGTGCCAGATGATTTTCATGCAGTCCCATGATCATGAACCATATACACTTTACTGAAGGAGCTATACAGGAGTTCGCCCCCAACCCTACTATCTTTTCGTTTTTTCCCCCCTTGCACTTACACTCAAACACTCCACAACTCCACCATACTCTCTTCTCCTTGCATAATAAAGGACTTATTTTCATGTTTCTCCTGTTTTTGAAACTTCTTTTTTTCCATTAGTTCAATAAGCAACTTCTAACACTGGGTTAAAAAAATCTTCGTTTAAAAATATTAGTTTTACAAGGCTGTACAATGGATGAGGTAATTGTCATGCCAGTATACTGTTTTAACCAAACATGAGGCTTGTTCTAAACTCACTTTGAACATGGAAACACTCACAGAATATTTCAAGCTTGCAAAGCATAGTAGTAGGTTTGTGTCTGTATCTATTTGCTCACTTGGAAGCAGGAAAGCTCTTTGGCAAAAAACTCCCCACAGGAGATACACATACGGCCTCAGTACAGTTATGTATTCAGTAGATGATCACACCATTTTCAGCTCTTACATGATGCCCTGTTTTAACTTCAGTTTCACTCCAAACACTCAAAATTTTGCACTCTTTTTAAACTGATTTAGGTTATTCTCATGAGGAAGCAGCATCAATTACTTTCTCCTCAGCTGGGAATTACACCAGCGTCAGGCTGTCCTGTGCTGCACCACTACAAAACACATTGTAGATAATGGAAAAGGAAAAAGTTAGAAGAAAATAAGAAATAGACTGAAACTGAGGAAATTAATTGCATCAGGAAAACAAAAGAGAAATGCACACCTAACAACAGCAACTCTTATAGCCATTTCAATCTTTCAGGTGCAGAGGATTTGAAACAGGACCCATGGACATAAAACTGAACACAATGACATGAAGCATCTACTCAGACCTGTACTATCAAGTGATGGTAAATTTCTATTATTTGCATTACCAGTTAAGATGCTTACCTATAATTCCACTGTCCTTGCTCTCCAGGGTGGAGCTGGGGCTGCTAATGGTTCCACAGGGACTACCTTTGTTAGCTGCTGTCTTACCAACACCACTATTGAGAGTTGAGCAAGGACTATCAGTGCTCGGTGACGTGGTGCTGCTTGTCAGGGTGGAACATGGACTCACTCCTTGACTGGCTACAGTACACTGCAGCGTGAAGAAAAAATGAACAGTAATTGCACAGGAGGTAGTACACTATCGTGCTGAAAATCAGAAACAAAGTAGAAAATGAACACAGTAAAGAGCCCAGTTTTCAAGGAAAAACTTCATGAAGCAGAAGCTTATCTTGACTGGGAACTATAATGACATGATTTCAGACTATTCATAGAAAGAAACTTATAAAGGAAAAAGGGAATTTCAGAGTTCAGTGGAAGAGCTGCAGTGAGGCAGATGTCTTCTCTAGTAAACATTTTGCCAATAATAACGTACATCCTTCCCCATTTATTCTTTGGGTTAAAACCAGTAGAAGTGCAGTCTTATTTCTGTTTCACTATCAATGAAACCCAAACTGATGAACCAAAATTTATAATGTCTGGGACTGAAAACCGAGAGAGAGGAAGGAGAGCAGAGAGGCAGACTGTTAGCTGCAGTGCAGTTTTGGTTAGCAGGTGAGTTTCAAATACATAGCAGCTAGTTGCTTCCCCACAATTCCTCTGCCCCCAGATGCCAGACAGTCAAATAGAAAGGAACTTCTCAGGAAAAAATGAACACAAATGCCCTAAAAGCATGTTATTATTGTAACAAACCACTGACATTTTCCATTCTCATAAATCACTGAGAACATAAGGAAAAAAAAAAGTACCACCTAAATACTAAAATAAGGCATAGAGAAGCCTGGAAGCTATTCACATTCATAGCAGATTAGATTTAACTTCCAGAAATTATGATGAGTTTATTTATTTTTATTTTTTATTCTTTAAGAATGCAAGATTAACTCACAATATGAAAACAAACAAAACCCCAAACACTAGTTATAACTAATTTACAATTCTATTACCATGTGTGTATTAAAATGGATTGCTTTTGGTATGTACTAAGTAACTTCAACTTGCAAACAGACGAAATAACATTAGTGGTCTCAGAAATAGGATGAACATTAAGTATAATTTTCCATTATCATACCATGACTTCATTTTTGTCTTCCATATGACCAGAAGTTGGAATCCCTTCTCCCAGTAAAAAACCCAGTCTTGTCATCAGTTCTTGTGCTGCAGGAGAACAGCTTGAGTCTTTATCAGGCTTTGCTTTGGAGTGGGGGGAAAAAAGTTGGTGAAGATTAGAGTCTTCAATTTATAAACTGTTACAAGAGGTAAAAAAGTACAATCAAACCTAAACAGCAGTTATTTTGTCAGCAACATATCTAACAGGGAAACTAATGCCATTTAAACTGTTTGTCCATTAGACTTTAAACTGCTAGTGGGTCTTGGATCTTCTGCGTATCTGCACAAAACTTGGGAAGAAGAAAACCACCCTGACTTTTAAAACAGAAGTAGTTAAGTGCAACCAGTTTGTCCTGTGATGAGGAATGTGATTATTCTGCTAACCACTGCATTAAGCTCAGTGCTTTCAAACCTCAGTGGCAGACTGAAATTCTGTTCCAGTTATTTTTAATGAATTTTTTTTAGTGTTAAAAATGTGAAAACTAGAAGTTAATAACACAGATGTTTTGTAACCTCATGGCCAACACTACAACTAATACCTTACTTTTTTGTTGTGCTTGCTACACAAAGAATGTGACACCAGTACCAACATCCTAGGTTTTCTTGTTGAAAAAGTCTTTAATTTTATAAATACAGTGCTTTAAAATATCTTCTGGTGTCCCACAGACAATGAGACAAAGTTCAACATGAGGTAATCTCCAACCAAAACAGCCATTACACATCTGCTTTGGGAAAACACCTACATTTTATACAATCTCACAAACCAGCATCTCCTGACATTTTCTTTCTTTGATGCCAGCAGCTTGGTATTGCCTAGCAACCTGTAATCCTCTTCCCTAACAGAAACATTTATTCAGCATTTATTTCTTTTGTCCATGAAAAAAAGAGTATAGGTAGGCCTGTCTCATCCTCCAGCATAAACAGTCAATTAAGGGGCATCAACTAACCATTCTGGGAACTAACTCACAGCAGAATCCTCAGATGCTATAGAAATGCAGTAGCTACAACCTGACTCTGCAAGCAGGGGAAAAGTCATAAGCACCAGCTGCCTCAGAGGAAGAGGGAAGAAGGCAGAGAGGTTTAGGTGTATGGATTTACTGGTGAACTTTAAAAAAGAACAAACAAGCCTCTTGGCTGCACGTCTACTTCTACACCACAAGAAGGAGGGCAGGGACTGAACTGCCCCTTTTCCTTTGCTCTTTCCTTTATGGCTTCAGTAGGCCACACCAGTGTCAGGGCAGTGCTTACTCTTCATGAGCAGTATGGTATCTGACCACATGAGACACAGCTGACATTCAGTGGTATTTGCAAGCAGCACATTTTCCCCCAAGCTGCAGATTGTAAGAAAAACACAGCAAATAGTGATTGTAACTGAACAGCTTGACCAGTGAGCATTACTTCAACAATGTTTTAGTTTTATGAGTGACAAAAATCCCATGGTTTGCAAACATGAGTAGTTTACTAGTCAGTCATCGTTTACTTCATTCTAGCTCAGTGCCTCCTTGAAAAAATGTATTTCTTAATTTTGTGGACATCCAATAGGGAAGATGTCTATGAAATGGTGTCTTTTTTGAAAGCAGATAGCAAAATTTCTGGTATCTCAGAATATTTTGCAAATTGTCAGGTCTTAGAATATTTGACTGGAAAATATATTTTCTCTGTAAAATTGTCCTTTTGAGGATTATGATTAATCTTTAAAACTGTGGTCCTGGAAATTGCAGAGTTTGTGGAATCAACATCTTCATTCTTTTATCAAACGTAGAAAAACCTCTTAGCATCGTATTTAAATTTTAATCTTTGACAAGTCTGAGTAGATGTTAGGCAGAGTACCAACTTCAGAGATAAAAGCAACAGTCTAATAAAAGCCAAGAGCCTAAGATGTCCAACCCAGAAACAACTATTTAATCCCTAAACACCAGAGTTTAAGTTTGACCTTCCACAGTCTCATTGTCTGGGAGTACAACTCTGTGAAGAGGAAGATCCTCAAGAGATGGCCACACTTAGATTAGGGAGATGAGGACTACACGTTCTCCCAGTCAGACATAAAACTTTAATCCTAGCACTAAGATTAATTGACTTGACATTAGAAGTATTTTCCAACCTCACTGATTCGATGATAGTAATAATAATATTAATGATTCTACAGATGCACAAGAGGGACCAGAGTAACTGTAACATATCAAATAAGGCATGCAGAACAAGACAGTAAAAACAATTACAATTAGTTCTGCTTTCTCAAGTAAGTATTTAAATAAGGGACTTAAAGAAAACATCAGCTTTTAAAACTTGTATTTTCCTTTAAAATTGAAGCAGAAGGAAAACAAAAAATATTTCATCTGGAACCTCATTAGTTACATGCAAATAATTTAATGAGGTTCAGCTGAAATATTAATCAGAAAACACAATGCACAGGAAATACATGTTACAGTGACTATAGTCATATACCAACATATGGGTCATTCTGCTTTGACCATGACATTCACTGTCAATGCCACACTCTTATGCACTAGTCAAATTTAATGAACATGAAACTTTGCAATAATACCAATTAACTCCAGGGATGTAGCTTTTCCCAGCTTTGCCAACACAGGAGTCTACTGCTCTTGCCACCTTATTTAGCAAGCTTTCACAAAATTTCTAAAATGAAGCACTGTACCCAGTGCAGAGCTACATACTTAGAATCAATTCACATTAAAAACAAGTTCAGAAAAAAATCTAGCTGGCATGTGTAGCAATCAACAACAGACATCATTTTGCTGCAGTACAGGCACAGCTCCAAGAATTGAGTTACAACAATTACATCAGTACAATGGCAAGTATCTCCCCCCTACCAAAAGCACGTCAAATCTGCAAAACATTCTAAAAAATAAAGTCAGATTTCCTTATTATGCAGGCTCTGTCAGAAATGAACAGCTGTTGTACCAATAAGGTATCACTGAACAGACTCCTACCGTTTTGACAGGGTTCTCCTTGCTCTGATCCTTTCCTCAGTGGTAGAGCTGCCTCACCTGGTACTCGAGGACTTTCCACATACTTGGGCTTCCTGACTGGACCTGCAGTAAGAATGAGCCGAGTGTATCTAATTTTTTCCAGATGAACTGCAAGTTTCATATGTATCAAAAAAGCAGAGGAATTACTTCTTACATGCACATCTGCTACTCTAAAGACTAGTGAGCTGCTGCACTTCCACTGCTGTGAGAAAGAAACACTCTCTTTGGGCTTTTCGGAATGCAAAGACTGCTGGAAAACAAAACCAGTCTGCTTGCTCTGACAAACCTGAAAAAGTTTCCTGTGTATTTAAAGTGATTCGACTTTTTCATGTCCAAACTCAGACAGCTTTCAATGGGCCTCCTTGGTTCAGAGCTTTTATTTGCCATTATAACAGGAAGATAATTTTGTTATCAGCTTCTCTGAAGCTAGGAAAAAAGACTATGGGCAGAGAGCTTTACACACTAAACAATTCAAACCCAAGAAGTTTTATATTACAGTGTACTTTCTCCAAATACTGACACTTGTCCTGATCACAAGGATTGGTGAGGATGAATTAAAAAAAAACAACAAAAGAAAACATTAGTATCTACTAATGGTTTCTGGTTTCATTAAACTGCAGTTTTCCCAATTCACACACAAACTAGGTTCCAAAATACCAGCCTCAGTACTAAGAACTGTGTATTCACACACACACACACACACACACACACACACACACTTTTCATAAATTAAACTGATTCACTCTTTGCTATCACTTTTACCTTCATGCTCTGTTTTCAGGCTGTTCATGTTCCTATTCTTTGCTAAATACGGTTTAGTAGCAACCATAGGAAATGTTAACTACAGAACTCATCTAACAGATGAGGAACACTGCTCTAAAGGTTTACCAGAAAAAGTATAATGGTACTATTGAATCAATAAATATCTGCTTATGATATGAACATAGGGCTCGCCAGCCCTCAGTATGTGATGTGTAAGCAGCACACTGCAGGCACCTCCAGCGGGCTGGCCCACCTCCTCACTTCCAGCATGTAACTTGGGACTGAACTTCAGGGTTCCAACTTTCCCTCTTTTTTCTGCCGCCTCCCTCACTAAGAAAGTAAACCCAGAACAGAAAGCACTGGACAGAGACTGCAGGACTGATGCTAAGTAAACCACAGCACCCTTGATACAGTGGGGTTTGTGTTGTCAATTTGGGACTTCAAACAGCATCCCTCTACGTAGCTCAAAATTTAAGGGCATGGCCTGCTACGCCAGGTGCCTACAGACACCATAGGGCCTCAGGTAGGGTCTGGCTCTACGAGGGCTCTGAGGGTGCAATTCATTATTGCACCCACCTCATCTTGCAGATTTCTGCCTAGAAGTGGAATATGGAAATATGGTGATAAAAGAAACCTAGAGACAATGAGACAGTAATATTTTCTAATCTAAGAGACAGTTTAGTTACCAACTGCCACCAGAGGGTGCTCTTTCAACACTACTGCATAGCAAAAATGAGGGGCACTGGCCCTGGTGAAAGTTGAAAATACTTTCCTCCTTTGAAACAAAAATCACATTCTTTGAGAATACAATAATCCAAACCTGTCATTGGAAGCAGAAGTATAATTAGATGTACCTAATAAGAAAAGCAACCGTTCTAAAAGACCCAGAACAACTTGTAGCAGTCACATAAAATAGGTCAGAAAGGAAATACCTTTAGGATGTATTTTTAACACATTTTAAACTGTGGTGGAAACCCTATACTGAATTTTTCTCCAATGTGGAAGTGACTTACAGTGTTTACAAATCTGATTCACAACACTGCAATCACTAGGGAAACTCCAGCTAAGTTTATTTTCATGCACTAATCTAAAACAGGACATGTGAATTAATCCATGGATGAAAAAGGGCCCACTTATATGTGAACTGTATCTGCACCATGGAAGCCCTTTTCCAAAAGCATGAGACGGCTGATCTGATAAAAGGGTCATCTGGGATAGTATTTTATGAGCAGCAAATAGCAGAGAAGAATGTAAGTTATGGAAAACATACTTCCCTGGTATACTTTTCCTGACTTCTATTAAAAGGCTTTCCCTTTCTTCAGTAAGAAGGAAATTCTGAGCCATTCTAAGGCTCAAAAGTTTTACATGAACTGTAAAAAGCAGCCTCAAACTATAACATGAAGTGAGATTATTTTTTTTAATTAAAAAAAAAAATGATAGAACTTAAGCCAATAATACTTTTATAAATTGTATTTACTATCCTGTGGCAACCCCTTGAGAAACATTTTTTATTTAATTTTATGCCAAATAGGTCATTAACCAAAACATTTCTCAGTGCTGACAAAAAACAACTTTTGACATTTTTTGTTGCCAGACCTTATAAACTTTACAACAAAGAACCTCAAAAATGATGAGTGTCTCCACAAGTCACAGGAATACGGACAATTTCACTTGACACTCAAGGTCTGACCTGAATGAACCCAAGTGCTGCTAGTGTGTTGGAATGATTTATATGTACAGAATGCTGATAAAAAGGGGACCAGATGGAGCACCTTATTTAGCAAGGCTCACACATAAGTATGTGGTCACTATTAAAGACATATCCGCTGAAAATTAACAAATTGTCACAACTTCAGTTTCAATTTATCTACTAATACAATTTATGTCAGTAGATACAAGTAAAATAAATGAACTGTAGGAGCCACAGACAACATTCACCCTATTCATATGTCACTAACGTATGAATAAACAGAGGTTTCTGCCGCAATCTTGTACTAAACTGATATAATAGTCATGAATAACAGCATATTAAACATTTTCAGACATTTCTCTACACCCATTTGCAATATTACAATAATTCTTTGTCCTATTAAATAACATATTCTATTTAATCAACAAATAACTTTTTTCCCTGGGAACATGCAAAAAGCATTCACTGATCTTGCTCTTATCACAAAGGATTAATACAATTTGACTGTGTCATTTTATATAAAAGTGTATCAAACACTGTGCTAAAGTGCTATGAAGGTTTTAGTTGCTCATCAGTTTCATTTTACCTGGAGACTTTTTGTTTGATCTTGACTGCATCAAATAGGACTGACGTGGCAGCAGAGGTGAAGATGGCAGTGACATTGAGACTCCTTTAGCCAAGTTCATTCTGTAAGTGTCCTCAGGGCCTGGCTGATTGCCAATGGGAAAATCTGCATTGTGGCCAGATGTGGCCATAACCTGAAAGGCATTCTCTGGGCAGGAATCACCTGCTAAAAATAAAATTTTGTCATCTGTTACATGATATGCCAAAATAAAAAGGATAGATTTGTATTGAAATGCAATTATTTAACACAGGAAAACACATTTGCCTGCAAGCACTCAGCATGACTCATCTTAGTGTGCACCCTCCACTGCAGAATCCAGATAACCAGAAAAATTTAAATACAAGAGTAAGGGAGATTTTATTTTACTGTAATAGAGACTGGAAGAAAGACTGTACTTTCAAGAAAGTTAAGTAATTTTCAGATTTCATCCTTAATAGATGAAACCAAGTTTTCTACGAAGGTAAAAGCATTTTTACAGCTGAAAAAGTTTTTAGTATCACTGTGATATCCAGAGAGTCCAGACCCTCTGAAAATACCATTTACGGAACTAGTTAAAGGAGGAATTTAATGGTATTGCCCCTCACACTCAATTAAAAGGTGGATCACTGAAGGGTACACTCACAGATGGCCAGGCTAAGCTTTATTTGTCTCTTTTGAAACTGAGAGATCCAGTATGCGCAATGTGACAGGAGCAGTGATGTTGTGGTTTTTTTTAAATCTATGGAAAAAACAAGCTGTTGGTTCACAGCACACTAGTGTCACATCAAGTGATTGAAATATAGTCACAACAGACAAACCTCTTGCTAGTGCAGTAAGTGCAATTTCAGCTAAACGAAGAATGTATTTTCAAAAGAAAGAATACATTGTTTAGAGAAATTACTCATACAGTAGAAATACATGTTACTAGGATTTTCCTAGGGAGAGGGCACAAACAGAGCAGAAAAGCTAATTACAGCTTTTTTTAATATCCAAATTAGGGTATTGATCAATAATTTGCATGAACTACTATTGAAGGTGAATTGGCATGACCAAAGATAAAAAACAGCAAAACAAAACTGATGAAAAGAGGATGCTAGAACATTTTTTAGACAGGTCCAGGTGCAACAAGTAACATGTACAGGAAACCAAAGCACAAGAAGAAGTAAAAACAAAGAAGTTGTATCTTTTCAAATGTGACTCCCTCACACGAGGTTTATTTTCTTACAGTAAGGACACACTTCAGATAAATGTGGATCTACAAGATCAGCATTTCCTGTTCATTCTGTTGTCATTCAATTGTTGCCTTCAATTCCTAACAGCTGTTCTCCTGCCACATTCCACTACAGACAGCACTAATCACATAGAATGAACTTCTACACTGTCAGAAGGAAAGAAACAAACCTAGCCCTTGAGAAAAGTAAAGATATTTTTGTCAATTTAACTATTGCTCTCCTTCAGAATTATGCACAGAAGATAAGAAAACCAAACATGCTTGGATGTTAGTCTAATTCCCCACTTCGAAAGGTGCATGTATTTAAGATTGCTTGGGCTTTTTTCTAGACATACTTTTTTCCTCACAAGAACCACCCAAGTCTCTGAATCTACCCTCTATATTTAATTTATCCTAATCCTACATCTTCTGTTTTGTATAAATTGGGCTGGTGACCAAACTTACATATTGCATTCAACTTACAGCAAAATACCTGCAAGCTACTTGGATATACATTTATGACAAGAAACACCCAAATTTAACAAGCTTGTGGGATCCACAAGGTCATACATTATGCTCTGCATACAACAACCTGAAACTAGGGAAATAGTATTAGAAAAATGCATGAGCAATAGCTGTAAAAATATTATTTGTTACAATGCCCAAATATAACCAGATGCCACACCCTGATACACACAGGAAACCCAAGTTACTTGTTGCTAACTTAAATTATAATAGTTTCAAATATTTTAGCAACCAGAGCAACACTTTTACATTACATTTCTTGGTATCTACCCCAGTGTAAAACAGACAAACATCAGTTCTACAACAGGAAGAAGATGACCTCTCCCAAGTTTTAACAATGCCTAACTAAAACATAAGGAAAGGTCCTGTCCCACTTTTTTATTTTTAAAACCTCTGAGTTGTACAATTGCCACTGCCAAGTAGCTTCTGGACACAAAAATTTCATAAGCATCAATCAACACCACAGTTCTCATTCAGTGGTCAACATAACCATGGAAACAACTTAATTGCTTTAAAAAACACACACAGCAAGCTTTGAGAATGGAAATCAAATCCCAGAAACCAGAAGAATCATAGAATGGTTTGGGAGCAATCCTAACCACTTTGCCAAAATGTGTATAAAGTGGAGCTTGGTGCAGATGTTGGAATTCAGATTCTTTTACAATGAAGGAAAAGGACTGCAGCCTTCAAAACGGTGAGAGCTGAAACAATGAAAATGCAAACTCCTTCAGACTGAGTACTGACAGCAACTGCAGAACTGATGATATTCCTTCCACAGGCTTCTCTCAGTTTCTGAGCTTGGTGACTGTCTTTTTCTCCCTTATCTACTACAGTGAAACAAAATACTCAACTCACTTAAAAATATGTATCTGATATAAAATGTGCTAAGGCAGAAGAAATCTTTATTTCTTTTAAAGCAGTGTTAACACTGCAGGAGAAGGCAATCTAGGAGACAGAAGGAGTCAAGTGACCCAGTCTTTCCAGTTAGGATAAGGTACTCACGCCACTGCCAACACTGATCAGGAGTTAGAAGAAAAAATCATTGTCATTGAAGTAGCTTGTTTTATGGGATTAGAAAACATGGTTCTGACAGGTAAAATAGATGTATTAAGGAAGATCAACATTTTATTATTTTGCTCTTGAGACTCAGGAGAGACGAGAAAATGGAAGAAACTAGCCTAGAAATGGAAGAAAACTGATTACAGGCTGAGTAACAAAAGCAATGAAGTGCACGGAGTGAGAGACAAACCAAGTAACAGAATAGGAGGTCGAAATGGACAATCTTTGCCAACTATGCTTGTACATGACATTATTTACTCACTTTCTGGCATTTATTTCTGAAATCTGCATTACTTTTTTCAGTATACAAAATATTGATGCTCTCTAGTAGTGAGATGCTCTCTAGTAGTGTTTAAAAAACCAAGTAATTTTTAAAGAAAACAGTGATTAACAGAGGTTATTAGGACCACTAAACTAATTTCTATTTAAGTGTTCCAAGAATCTTTTCTTTGTTTATGTATACATGGGATATACCACTAGCACTGGTTTTGGGAGAAGACATTCACCACATTAAATCATTGCTCAGCAAAAAAAGGAGTTTAATCTCTGAAATGCCTCTCAGCAGCCACAGAAAGTAGGCAAAGCAACACAGAATAATCAAAAACAGCTCCATATTTTGACCATGCAACAATGCCTCTGCTGTTGCACGATATTTTTAGAGTAACAACAAAAAGTCAAACTGAAACTTGAAAGTATTCCAGTACAAGTTCAATGTTCTGACTAGTAGATGTGTACTTTATGCACAACAAAGTCCCTTTGCACTTAGAATGCAAAATCCAATACAGAGAGTTTGGACAGAAAAACCCAATTGAATTTGCATACTTATAAAATGTAAACTTATTTTATTATTTCAAGCCTTTCAATTTTCCAGGAGGGCATCTCTCTCTGTTCTCATCTTGGTTCTGAGTTTATTATCGAGATAGAAAGTTTTTGATGAGACATAATGCAAGAAAGTGGAGTTCAAAACAATTTCATCTGAGTCAAACCTTTACTGCTACAGAGAAACAACTCTGAAAACAATTTTAAAATTATGTTTAAGTATTGGGCATTTATAAAAGACTAAAGCTTCTTTAATAGCAACTTTTATTTTAAAGTAATAATTTAGAATTGCCATTAGCAAAAAATCATGCCTATGAATTTAAAGACATTTCATCAAAGTGCTGTGCTAGTGCTGTGCAACAGGCTTGCCACAGTGGCCTACACTAATACGAAAGGGAGAAAGGAAAAGAACTGCAGATCACACAAGCAATGATCACAACTGTGATCACAACAGATCACAGCTCATACCTTTGACAGCTATTTTGTTTTTCAACTGATTATTAAGTATAATTTCTATTTTTTTATTTCATCTGATCACATGTTAAAAAAAACAATAACAGATTTCACAGATTTCCTTCCCCTTGTTTAGTATGAAACGTTGGTAAAGACCAAGGCACACAAACAAGATAGCTTAGAGTATGCCAATCTACAACAGAATACAACACAGAATTAAAGCATCCATTGTATCCTAACATTCAAAAACTTTGTACACACATATTTAGGTCAAAGATACTTCAGTAAAGATACTGGAATACAAGAAAAAGGAAAAACAGAGGAAACCAAATTGCAAAAAAGTATAACATAAGCACTTCAGTACCTTCTATTTCACCAGCCAAAAATCAAAAACACTGATCTCATTTCTCCAGATTCTCTGCCTTTAAAACACCACATTAGATTCTAAACACTTTTTGTTGACATGATAATTTGCCCCTTGTTATTTCTGCACTACATGAACATCTAACAAGCCCTTAAGCTGAAAAACCAGAAGTCCCAACTATTTACCACATTAATTTCTACTAAAATCAACTAAGTTTTCATGCATACCACGCATTACATTTGATGTTAATCTTCTGATGAGTTTTTAGTGCAGGAAGAACACTGCAAACTAAGTACAATACTTCCATTATTCATGCTCCTTCAGGCCTGATATTGGGTCAACAGAACAACAATGATACTAAAAAGCCATCTGAAATAAATGAGCATGTTCTCTAGAAATTTAATACACAGGATTTTCTTTTCTTTCCAAGTTGAAATACAAAAAAAAAAAAAAAAAAAGAAAAGAACAGTTAAAGAAAACAAACAGAATTATATACTGCAGAGCAGCTGGCTGCATGTAAAACCAACAAGAAATACTAATACAAGTCTATCTCTGAAGCATTTTTAAGCATATAAGAATGAGCAACTGAGTAGAACTTCTACTAAACCAATCGTAATTAGTTCTTTCCAGTATATATCCTAAGCTTATTATGTATCTTCTTTATACAATCACCTCATCATGGACACAGACGATACTTGCAGGTAACCCCCTAGAACTCGAGTTCAAACAATAGTCTTCTGGCTCTGACCTGTTGAATTCTGAAGCCAAGATACAAAGTTCCCGTGATATACTAAAATTAAAAAGGTCAGCTCCTTCCAAGAGAGGCTAGAGGGAGAGAATCTTCCAGCACCTACAGAATTGAATTTAAAAACCCCAAGGAAAGAAAACTGGAAAACAAATGATGCACAATCAACTATGAAAACAACATTGAAGAGAAACACAGGGTAAGGATAAAGACAAAGAGGTCAGATTATCTCAAATCTAGAAAATAAAGTCCATCAAGAAAACAAGGGGGAAAGGCAATGAATAAGGAAAGGAAATGTGTGTCCTAATCAGAAGTTGTAAGGTCTAGTGAGAGCCACACAGACTCCTAGTCAAAAAGACTAGGTCTGCCACTTCTTACTGCAAGGAGACCTGAGGAATCTCTAGAGTGCTTGGAAACTCCTTCAGAGTTTAAAGATACATTTATTTGATTATAATAACCTGACAAAGAGGAGAAAATATGTTTTCTGAGATTGTACATTTCCAGCTTAGTGCACAAGACAGGACAAAACCAACAGATTATTTTCTTTTGGTTCTTTAATTCTTTTACAGACTTTTTAATACTCCAGTTGTACCTTCAATCCAGGGGAAAAAACATCATTGCTATTTGCACTGGTTCTGAGAGGCTAACAGATGTAAAACCAGCAGGATATAGTTAATGAACAAACAGGAAGCTCAGTTCAATAAAACAGGAATCATCCCACTCGGAATTGAATTACACAGACTTCCAGGCATTCCTTTTATGCACAAGTAAACCCACGGGACAATGGAGGTTACTTCAGTTTAAGAATAAACTGCTGCATTTTATCCTAAACCTCTGGCACTTCAGCAGGAGTGAGACAATTACCAGTGGTCAAGGCAGAACACTCAGAATTTACTGCAATTCCACACTTCAGTGTCTCTCCTCTGCCCACTGGCATGCAAAGTGTGACAGATTTACCCATATATTGCAAAAGAGATAGCAGAGGTCTTCTTGATGGGATTCAGTTTGGAGCTCCCAAGCTGCGCTCTCTCATTGGCTTCCTGCGACATTCGGAAGCTCTGAGAAAGCTGAAAACTTTTTCAAAACTTCATAATCAAAAAAAGTAAATCTACGTGCCCACAGAGCTGTGAGAAGTATCTACTTTACTACTGCATTAATCTTTTAAATGGTGGCTGGAAGGATGGATGTGTCCACAATAACTGTCCCTGAAGTCAGCTTCCATCATTACCATACATTTTCACTCTCTTCAGAGTTGTTCAGAGAGCAGTAAATTTTAAGAGCTCTTGTTATTATTAAGGACCTGAAGGGCCATGAAATGGGACAACTCTCCAATTACACAAATTTCCATTTCTCATTGTTTTAGGTTTAAGGACCAGGGAGAGGAGCGAGCAAAAAACCAAAGAGCAATGTTCTTTGCCTGGCTTCACACCTTGTCTCACAGCTGAATATCAGAAGGTTCTTTGAAACAAAAGGGAAATATATTAAACTGAACACAATAGTACAGGAAGTCGTGGATGTAACACTGAATGGAATGCACAAATTTATTTACAAATTTTCAGAACATCTTCAAATATAAAATAAGCCAAAATATCTGGAATTTGCTGTATAAATTAATTACATCCTTTTAAAAAGCAGATCCTGCATTCCTCCTTGCTATAAATTTCACCAGTCAGGTGATTATCAATTTCTCCCAGTACTTGGTTTTCATAATATTGAATCCATACATGAAACTAGAGCTTTGCTTAAAAAAACAACAACACAAAAAAGCCAAACTAAAAATGAAACAAAAACCTCTCACACATTCTTAACACTCCCCTTTGGTGTACAGAAATACAGCAGCATTGTATTTGTAAAAAACAAAGGAAGAAAATCCTCTCTTTAGCACTCTAATCCGGATAGATGTGATGAGATCCTAAATTTAAAAAATGTGTTTTCTGACCTAAAGACTTTTCAAACTCCAGATTTTAATCAAACCCTGGTCAAAGCTCCTTTCCAAACAGCCTGATTTTCTGTTTGGGCTTAAACCAATTTCCATCTAGTATTTTAAGGAAAAATGTACCAATGAAATCCTCACCACAGGAATCTTTAACTATGTTTAAACAGCTCCAGCTGGTAACTTCGAGTCAGCAGTACACACAAAATTAACAGGATGCCTTTCAACTTGCTCTGTGATCACTTCTGTGCATCTTTGATCTAGTGTCAACATTTTTTTTCAGGATAGGTCTCATCATTCAATCTCTTATAAAGAAACCGTGGTAGTGTAAACTTCAGAAGACCACAATAATTTCCTGAAGAACACACTACCTGCCAGGTGAACACAGAACTGCTTTTCACAAAAGAACACTTAAAATACCCTCTTCCCCTTGTAGACTCAGCATAGTTTTAAAAGCAGCAAAGATACAAATATAACCTGCTTGTCAAAGAAAATATGAGTGCATTGCTTTAAAGGTTCTGACAAATGTCAGACACAGTCTGTACTACATTCTGTACTTAATACATGAAAGGAGTATTTATTTTTACTTTTTTTTTTTTTTATTCCGAGAGTCATTTATTTGTGTTGCCAAAGAGCATAAATTCACTCCTATAGATAATTTGGGACCTAACTCACCAGAAAAATCAACTATATTAGTCTACATTAATACTATGAAGTTAAAAATTTAACTATAAAGAAGCAGTAACTGTCACTGAGGTCCATTACCCTTCTAGTCATGGCAGCAAAGACCTCATCACGACCTGAGGTCTAGTACTCAGCCACCAACACCTGCACTTCTGTAACTACTACTCCTTCTCAAAGGACATTGCTGGTCCTTCTACACCCTTGAAAATCGCAACCAAAGTTTTTATTTATCCTTTCTCCTGACAGGCAATACAGGTAAGTAGTGGCTTAATAAATTTATCATTATTTTCTTTTTTTAAAAATGTAGAATTTGTTGATGATTGTTATACCTTCAAAAATCTCTGGAGTTAAAGTGGGAACTACAACATGCTGGAAGTTTGACAGCAAACTTACAGAGTTTTGAGTACATTTGTTTTCAACGTTTTTTCTTCAAAATATGTTAATAATATAGATTATATCACCTATAATACTTACTGGGGTTTTTTTTCCTATAATAAAATTAAATTAATAGTTTAAAACATATTTCTCAAGGTTATGAGCCTCTGCACTGTGTCTGTGTTTAAGCTGTCAGGACAATGCACACAACCTCCTCTCAGTATTCTATGGTAAGAACCAAGCACAAGCTGCTCTCATCTGTGCTTCCCAGCAGCAGAAGCAGCTCAGGAGCCAGAGCACCGGATGCACCTTCCAGGAAGCTTCTGAGCTGCTCCTCCTGCTCTGCATGTGAGCAGTTTGGCCAAAACAGAGGGGAGGGGTGGTGGCCTACAGACTCCAGGCTGCTGGGACCTCCCTGAGGCGTCACCCAGTGCCTGAGAGATGGGGCATCCCTGCTGCAACAGAGTAAATTTAGTTGTTTGATTTAATATGCACAACTCATCTACATGATAAATTATTTTATTAATATTCATACCTGGGTCTTTCTTGTTCCCTTTTCCACCCTCTCGGCTCTTTTTTAAAACTGCCTTTAACATTTTAAATGTTGCTCCTAAAGGTAACAGAAAGAAACAAAAATAAATGTACTGTTAATAAGGTCCATTCACACAAACCCAAACAAAACAATGATAGGATCAATACAAATAAAACAGTGAGGTAACTGAAGGAACTTTTTGGTAGTTACATTTATTTTTTTACAATGCAGCTTGGTTAAGCAAAGTCCTGATGCACAAGGAATGTTTTAACAGTTGAACTAAGCAGTTAAGAGTTCACTACCTTCTAACACAGAAAAATAATACAGCATCCTCCACATTCCACATATAATTAAGGTTATAAGGCTAAACCTGTGGAAGTTACTGTAAGACACTGGTGAAAGTAAAACAGAATAAAGGTCCAACTGCTGACTGGAGCTCATCAGGGTAGCTGGGAGAGCAGGACAGAAACCTGCTGCCAGCTGGAGTCTCCACTGCAGGAGTGCAAAACAGAGGGGTGACAGTGGGACATGGTGTCACCACACAACTGCTTGTCACCCACAGACAAACCTGAACAAATTCCCTAAATCACTGCATATTATGTGATGTGCGTCCATGCCCACTTATCCCTGCCTCTGAACACAGGCATTTCTGCCTTTTGCACCTCAAATTCAACAATCCAATTACAAGGAAAACATATCTGGGATGTAAATCTGAAAGACAGTTAAATAGTTACAGAGGAAGAAAAATGGAATTAAAAGAATTTTACGAAGAGCACTTCTTTCTCAAAAAAGCTTTCTGGAGCATCTATAAATTTTAATTTAAATTGTTTTTTCTATTGAAAAGTTCCAAGAATATCTCATTTTAAAAAATTTGCAGTACATAATATGCAACAGCAAGAAGGCAAAACCGAAAAGCAATCTGACCATCCTGTCTTGTATAACAGATTGCTGTAAAATACACATGAAATCAACAGGAAAAGCAAAAAATCTTCCATCCAAAAGCATGGATTCTTCACTAAGGTTAGTTCTTTTTATGAAATAAAGCAGGAAAAGTCAAATCAGTACATCAGAGTTCTTAGGCTTTTATGAACAACCTGAAGCGCATACAACTTATACCAATGAGAAAACGAGGTTTCCACAGAATCACAGAATGTTTTATGTTGGAAGAGCCAAGATCATCCAGTCCAACCTTTGACCAACACCATACTCTAAATACTAAATCATGTCCTTAAGGACCAGGTCCAAATGCCTTTAAATGCCTCCAGGGATGGTGACTCCACCACTGTCCTGGGCCATTCCAATGCCTGACAACCCCCTCAGTAAAAAAATATTTCCTAACATCCAGCCTAAACCTCCCCTGCCACAGCTTCCATCCACTCCTATCCCATCCCTCAGGAGCAGAGGCTGTTTCCCTCCTCACTCCAACCTCCCTTGAGGCAGTTGTACAGAGCCATAACGTCTCCCCTCCTCTTCTCCAGACCAAACCCCCCCAGCTCCTCAGCTCCTCACAGGATTTGTGCCCCAGGCCCTTCATCAGCTTTGTTGCCCTTCCCTGGACATCTCCAGCACTTCTCTGTCCCTCCCATAGTGAGGTGCCCAGAACTGAACACAGGACTCAAGATGTGGCCTCACCAGAGCTGAGTACAGGGTGATGATCACCTCCCTGTTCCTGCTGGCCACTGAGTTCCTCACACAAACGAGGAGGCCATGGGCCTTCTTGGCTACCTGCACACACTGCTGACTCAACCAATACCCCCAGGTCCCTTTCCAACTTACAGCTCTCTAATCACACTTCCCCAGGTCTGTAGCTCCCCATGTTCTGACCCAGGTGCCAGACCTGGCATTTGGCTTTGTTAAACCTCATGCAATTAACCCTGGCCCACTGGTCCAACCTGTCCAGGTCCCACTGTAAGGCTTCCCTACCCTCCAGCAGATCCACACAGCCACCGTGTTTGGTGTCATCTGCAAATTTACCCAATCCCCTCATCCAAATCATTAATGAAGATATTAAAGAGAACAGTCCCCAGCACTGAACCCTGGGGGACACCACTTGTGACCAGTTGCCAGCCAGGTTTAGTTCCATTCACTACCACTCCTTCAGCCTGGCCATCCAGCCAATTTTTTATCCAATGTAGAGTATATTTATCCAAGCCAAGTGCCATAAGTTTCCGAAGAATGCTGTGAGAGACAGAACCTGCATTATATTCAGTGCACAAACCCAGGGCCAGCTCCGCACAGGTACAGCTGTGAACACCAGCAGCTGCGTTCACGTGGCAGGGTGACACCTCAAACAAGCTGAACTCATGAGTTACACTCCATAGCATGACCCACCACAGGGCAAGCTGCCAGCAAATGCAACATCTTCTCAAGTGAAGCATCTCCTGAGGATTACACACAGAAAATGTCAATGCTCTGCTAAAAATATCTTCAAGCCACAGCAGTAAAACAGGTTCTGCAGTGTTTTCAGGTGTTTCACGAAGAATGTAAATGAAGCAACCCTCTCCAGTTTCAGGATTAAAAAACCTGAATCAGTCTACAAAAACACCCCCCCATAACTGGACCACGAGCTGAAAAATTAAAGACACTGAAAAGAGGAAAATTATGTTTATCTGTGGAACACAAAACATAAACAAATTTCTTAAAATAAATTACTATACTACACTAGCATGTTGAATGTAGACTGGGAAAAGTGAAGCACTCTATGTGCTTATAGTATCAGTGATCCAGTATCAACCATATTTTCAAGGCAAAGGCTGTGTGCCAGCTCGCCACATATCTGTCCAAGAAATGCAGAAAAAGCTGGATTGAAAGAACATGATTAGAACAATGCTCAAATTTTTGAAAATAAGAAAATATCTCCTAAAATTCAAC
This sequence comes from Florisuga fusca, assembly GCA_038090715.1. Lineage (NCBI taxonomy): Eukaryota > Metazoa > Chordata > Aves > Apodiformes > Trochilidae > Florisuga > Florisuga fusca. The sequence goes on from JAAWXA010000020.1 coordinate 277,144, forward strand.
CACAAGATAATGAGAGGGAAAAACTAAAAGCAACATGAGGGAACACTCCCCCTTCTTTGCTTGTCTGGATGAGCTTTTAAAAGTCCTTCCAACACCTCATTTCTGTGGTGCCAGACTTCAGCTAAGAGGAATACAAAAGCTACAAAAAGGTCTATCAGAAGGACATAACTAGTTACCAAATACCTAGTTATGAAACTGTAGGTAAGTATTTTTTCGTTTTTAGAAAAGGATTCAAACTCTGCAGGTTCAAAGTGGCTCTCCTTTCTTTAAACACTGATATCTCTTACAGAAATTTAGTGCATAAGAAAGAAAATAATTTTGAGATTAAATAGAGGCTGGATTTTTTTGAGGAAGAACACCTTATAGTTTATATGAACACCTTATAGTTTTGGGAATGAAACCTATTTTCAAATAATATTAATAAATCAAGAATATCTTCCACAGTTTGAAGGATTGGCCGGGCTTTTTTTTTTTTAATAATTATTTGAAGGTCTTCTAAAAACTTTAACTATCATCTCTTTTTAAAATGGATACCAGAAGTGGACTTGTCACGTAAGAAGGAAAATACCTCAACAGTCTTGCTGTTCAATCAAAGACCATGGTGGCTGATTACAGAACTGAATCCCCCACACCAGTTGATGATGGATCTGTTTTAAAATGGGTGCTGCCCTCCCACCAGTTGAACTGTTTGTCTTTAGATACACAAGACCTTTCATACAATTGCCTCATGTTCAGAGAATGAAGGGAAGAGGCGGAAAGTCCCTTGGTTTAAGAATTTCTATAATCAGCTTTTTTATAAATGAGGGACTCCATGACACCATCAGGTTTATAAAATACAAACGCTAAGTAAGGTAGAGAGCTGGGAGCACAGAAATACACAGTTTACTTGATTCATAGTCTTTTACCAGTTAAGTACTCCACTACCTAAGCAAGCCCCACTGAAAAGAAAAAAAAAAAATCTCACATTTTCACTCTGCCTGTGAGACTTCCTTAAAATTTGCTTGCATGAAGGTATTTTCCACTCATAGCTGACAGATACTGACTTCATAGCTTTTATTCACATTCAAAACTTCTGCTTCACCTTCCTTAAAGGCCTGCAGAATGCACATTGTATACACCTCACCTGTAACACTGGGCTCTTTTCAAAGTTCTATCCACAAGAGCTCATCTCTTTTGGAGAGGTGAAATAAACTATCCCTACACGGTATGTAAACACCCGAGCTAATGCTCCTGAACTCCTCATTTACCTGCTTCCCAAAGTTATGCTCTTCAGTCTCTCCATATTTAAAACCTGAAAACCAGCATATATTTGCAAAGAAATAAAGGGTGGAACAGCTCAGTCATCTGCACAGAAATGCGTAAAGGCTTATCATCCTTCTGTGTAGCATTTATTAAACCTATACTTCAAAAAAGCTGTATTTTAAAAACTGTATTTTGTAAATACCCCAAGATTCAGTACTAAGGTTTGCAGAAAACTTCATTTAGCCAGAACTGCTTTAACTGCCTTAAACACATGAAGAATTTCATTGTTTACGTGCAGAAAAGTTTCAACATTTCCCTCTTCTGTCAAAATAAAATTCCGTTAGCTTAAATGTATTTTTCAAACATGAGAAAAACAACAACAACAAAAAATACTTAGAGCAGCAAGGTGTTAACTGATGTAACAGGAATCAAGACAAGATAACACAAAAAACCCCAAACCAACCAACTAAACAAAAAAAATCCTTTAAAATTACTACATTTTCAGTAATCAATATCTAACATTTCATTATAAAGAGGGCACATTCCCAGATCTGAGACTCCTAATTCAAGAATGAAAAAAACTCTTTGAAAACAAGACAATATCGGGTTTTTACTTTTTCTTTTTGTTAAGGTACTGATGAGGTATATTTGTTTAATTATTATTCAAATGCATAACTGAAAATGACAAAACAGATACACTGAAGAAGTCTGAGCTCATACAGTAAAAAAGTAATTTGCATATATGATATTTCCAACAGGATTTGTCAAATCTAAATAAACTTCTGAAGTTAAACAGACACTATTGAAATATTTTTCTGCAATATCCTAAACAATTGTGACCTTTACCCTTTATGGATATTCCTTATGCAGGAAGTTCAATACAAATACAAAACAGAAACTATATTGCACTTCTTTCTCACTGAATATCCTAATTATTATGAATCTTACTTATGAAATACTCCACATCTCCCCATGCTTATCTGACACCCCTGAAATCTATGCATCAATTTAACAGAAGACTGCAAAAGAACACCAAGATTTCCAATTTTTATGCTCACTTCTCAATAGTGGAATTATGGCCTGAAGCACTATTAAATTCCAATGAAAGAGGTGAAAGATGAGGAAGCATGAGAAAAACCTCATTACCATGTTAACTATTAGAATGTGCTCTTACAGTAGCTTTTTTTCCCACCAGTCTGGTTCTAGATTTGACTTCCCACTCACCATAGGAACCCCTCTTCTATCCTGCAATCTACCCAGTTCTCTGCTATACTACTCTTTTACCCTAGTGCTGATTATTTTGGCCTCGTGTCTGTAAGGGCTGCCAACAGAGGGGAAAATATGGTCTCTTCACTTGACTGCTGTACAAAAATTCTTGGTCAGGTATCAGATACTACAGAAACATACATTTATGAGATTTAAAGATTACTGTTCCCCAGCTATTTGGGACAACTCTGAAACACTGAAGGAAGTGATCTTGCACTGAAGCAGATGAAGAACATTCTCAAGTCAGGAATATTAACTTCAGAAGTCCTAAGCACCTGTGTGAACTAATCTGATCAATTCAGGAATGATGCAGTAAGAATCATCACTTGAATCATTTGCCTGTCTGCACTGGGGAAAAAGAGCAGCAGCTGTCAACAGGGGAGCCATAAAATCTTAAGGATTCACAGCTGCTTAACATATGAAACGTATCTGACCACAGAAGAGACACAGACAAATTTATTTATTCTTTTCTCTTCCCATTCTGCCAAGGCTCTCCAGAGAAAATGCCAAGACCACAGCCTTTTACTATTTTCTACAGTATTTCTCCTTTATTCAATTATGACTTAGAAAGAAACAAAACCAAACACACCCCCCAAAAAAATCCCAACACAAAAATCCTGTTTCTCAGCCCTACTTAATTTGTCAAATTTATCCCTACTATTCAGGTTTCTTTCTGAACCTCACCACTCACTTGAGCTCTTGCCATTTACAAGATACCACCAAATTCCTCAGAGGATCAAAAGATCCACTGTATTCTCCTAGGCTCACCTCACTTAGCCCAACTCCACTCTCACCAGGGCTGTTTTTCTCCCTTCAATTTCATATTTAGGTATCACAGAGGTAAATTACTCTCTATCATTCTACTGCCTTTTATTTCTAAATTTAATGAATTATCTTTTCTCTCCTCCCAACTCTCCAAGACAGGGATGAACATACATAGACTATACTACAAAATTGGTTATTGCTTCAGGGGCAAGAAGGTTGGTGGGTTGTGGTGAGAGCAGAATAATGAAGGGTCGGTCAAAGGAAGACTGCTTGCTACTTCAGCAATAATCCTCACCTCAATAAAATCCTTTGAAAAAAAGTTGGCCCTCCTCTGAGCAGAAGGTCACTATTTAGAGAGGCATTCTAGGATGACATAAGGTCACAAGATATCAAAAAAAAGTTCTATAGACACACCATGATGAGCATCCCACCTCCAGGAACCACTGGATGTCACAGACAGTTTGCACCAAGGCAGGCGTGAGCAAAGCAAAATGAAATATAATTACAGATGCATTTTTTTCTTGCCTTTATCATAAGGGCCACTTTCATCCCATCTCTTTCCATATTAAACACAGAAAAAATAACAAACCTACTTTAAAATCAATTGCAAAAGGATCAAAACACAAGGCACAAAAACTCATGACTTTCCAGCTGGCAGCAGAGACACACTGCACACACCATGTCAGCAGAAAAATCAAGAGCCTAAAACTAGATAAAAATTAGGTCAGAAACTGCCATTTCAGCTTTACTACCATACAGAAGTAGAGTGGAGTGTGTGCAGAAACAGCTCGAAATATCTGTGATGACAAAAAATTAACCACACTGATTAACACCTCCTTGATTAGGGCAGAGTAACAGAGTGGCTGAGGTTGGAAGGGATCTCTGATCATCTGGTCCAGCATCCCTGCTCATGTAGCGCAAGCCATACAAGAAAATGTTGGAAATTTGTATTAAAAATGCAATGCAGACAGTTATTACCTTCCATTAACAAACACATAAAAACAAGCAAACGAATAAAAAAACCAAAAAAACTTCCGAAAGATGCAACTCCTAAGTGACCCTAAAATGCAGAAATAAGCAGAAATATAAGGCTCAAGCACACCAGAACTACTGTTGTTGTCTAGAACATGTTAGCATAATGACACACACGGACAAAAAAGAGCTATTGAAGTGAATAATACAAATCTGTGAAGCTGTGGTTTTAACATGAATATCCTCAAGACTACCTAGAGATGAAATATTTAAGTTACATAACAGAGAACGTACGTGAATCCAAATGTGGCTCAGGCATCTGTACATACTGGCTCTTCTTCCTCAGAGCATCTCAAAACATTACAGCTCCTAAAAGCCTGCAGGGAAGGTAGTAGTCTTATTTCCATTTTATTTAAAAGGAGCAAAAAAACAGTTTGCTCAAGGCTATAATGAGCAACTCAGTACAGGATGGCCAGAGGGGTCAGCTGTACGCTCCTGCTGCACTGTGCCAGCACCCAGACAGTTGTGTATGTGTTTACTGAGCTGCACTGCGAAGTCAGACCAGCAACAGAGATGACACAGGAAATAGAGCAGGATCCCACAGTGGGTACAGAAGGAAGAAAACCATTCTTCTGAAACACAACACACTGTTAGACTGGCCCAACTATCTCTTGAAGTCCGACCCACAAGAATGTGGCAAAGCAGAAATATCACCCTCCCCACTTCCCATCACAAATTCTAGGACAATACCTTCTTCTGTCTGCTGTGAAAAGTAATCTTCCATCTTTAATCACTTGTTTATGCTGTTTCGTGGACAAGACTCAGGCATTCTTCTATCGTGTAAACTACAAGGGAACACTAACATTCTTCCAACTCCTTTTCTCATGAAGCACATTTAATTTTAATGTACAACGCACTAGCATCAAGAGATCTTGTTACAGTGACACGAGTTAACTAGACACGAGCTTTAGGTTTTATTCCTTATCAGCCACTAGAGAGTTCAGAGTCCACTAAAGCCTCTAACTCAGATGCCAGAAAGCATTCCCTCCAAAGGCAAGTATCTAAAATGATGTAAATCATCAGAACCAGAATTGAACTAGTAGTGGAACACAAACCCGTATCTTTAAAAAAAACCTAATTATTCATTAAAAACTTAAGTCTGTGAAATTTAGAAGTTTTCCAAGACAGGACATATTTGCCTCACGTCAGCCTGTTACAGGGAAGCTTGCAAGTCCCATGTAAATCAAATGAGCTGCATTCACCAGCTCATGAAGAGAACTGATCCAACAACAAGAACTCAGCTCAAAACCTTTCAAACAGAAGAAAGAATGCAAAAAAAACAAAGCAAAAGGAAGTTCAATTTTTCTCCTGGGGAAAACTTAGAATTGAAGAAAGGAGGCGCAAGCAAGGCTCACAAAGAAGAAAAGCATGTGTTTTTCCTATTAGCAGACATTATAAAAATAGGAAGAAAAGAATCTTGTTTCTACCAGATTGAGGGACAGTGTTAGATTTCACAGAGGCCAGCTTGCCAAATTCTTGGAACGCTTTACTAAGAAAATGACCTCTCTCCAGAAGCCATTACCCCAGTGCAATCCAAGACTCAGGTCTGGTGGCACACACCACTGCAGAGGATGCAAGAGCCCTGGAATATTCTTCTGCACAGCCATGTGGCAGGGCCCAGAAAAATAATGTTTAGAAGTGCTGTGTAACAAGACATTCAGTATATTCCTCTGATGCAGCCTTTTACAAAGTTTAACTCCAGCAGAAAGAGACATCTTAATGTCACTTTTGCCCTCCTGTGCATATTGTCTTTTAAAGACACAAGGCAGGATTTTTGATCAGACAGATGAATTAGGTATTTTTTCCCAAACTTTCAAAGTATGTCTAGTACCTTTGAAAAAGTGTAAAACTTCACAGAAAGTGCTACTATCACTCTCTGACTGACTTACTGCACACAGAAAATAACAACTGGTAATGTGCAACCGTGGTACAAAAAACAGCTTAGAGAACAAACAAAAACTCTACCTGAGCCAGCTCTGTATTCCCAGTTTTAAATACATCAATGAATTCAGAAACTGTATATTAGTTTGGTATATAGTGCAAAAAGGCACTATGTTCATATACTTCATTTTACCTTTGCCAAGATATAATTCATCTGAGGATAAAGCCAAGTTTTATGTCTTTTAATCGCTTTTTTTAACTTTTGGAAGTAACTATTAAACACACACAAAGGTTCCATATCAGTAGATGCGAAGTGCTGAAAATTTTACTATGCCAAGGCAAAAACACATCTGTGCTTTGTGACAGTAATTTTCCTCCCACTTTTCTTCAAACTTTCAGTTTCTGGCAAACATTGTAGAAAAATCCAGGCACTTAGTCCCTACTAACACAAAAACAGAAAAAAACACCAACCCTTTGTGACCTCCACAGGAATTTAGACCAGTGTAAAACAGACCTTGAAGCATATTAGCTAAATAATCAACTCAACTCAAAGGCATTTCTGGCGTAAAACACAAAAACAGTCTCCCTCCAAAATTCACATTAAGAATAATTTGTGTTGTTTCATTCTTGTTCAACAACAACAAAACACCCAAGCAAACTAAAAAAAAAAAAACAACACAAACCCCCCCCCCCCCAAAAAAAGAACAAAAAAACCCCCATAAAAAAAAAAAAACGACAAACCAACCAATCAACCAAAAAAAAGGAAAAAACCCAAGCCCAAATCAAAACCAACCCACATATTAAATTGTCCAGCAATTCCCATCTCTTCCAAGTTTTAAATAAGCAAGGTCTTATTTAACTTCTATTCATGCTTACTTGCATATTGTTCAAATCCTAACTTGTTATAAGTATGGTCAGAAATACAGATTCTAAGGAAATGTTATCTATTAAGAAAAAAATTGAGTAATTTCATTGTAAATGACTCAAAGAAAAGCACAATCTTTAGACCACTCAAATTCCAGTATTTTTCAAGATAAAGCAAAGCTGAAACAGTTTGATCTGGCCTTTTCATCAACTAAACACCTTAGCTATTTTAAGTGCAATAGCTTTGAATTTGACTTTAAAGTACCAGCCCTCAACGAGCCATGTCTTTAGTAATTAATATTTAGCAATAACAGCAAAGGTCCACCAGAACCTAATATAACATTCAAAGATGCAATACTATTCTAAACTTAAAAGAGCTCCCCAGTATAAATCCAGCCATATAGCTGCAGAGTTCACATTTACACACAAAAACACACATCAAAAACTTTCTTTCAGGGCGTTTCCTGCGTTGCTAACAAGTTCCAGCTTATCTCCTGCTGGATCTAAATTTAACCAAGAGGAAGACTAGAATCTTTTAAAAAATAGATAAATAAATAAAACAAAACAACAAAAAAGCACAACACAACGAACCAATCACAAAACAAAAACCAACAAAACAAAAACCACAATCCCATACAATAGATTCAACTTCAGTGCAATGCAGCAATCATTTTTACAGCCATCTTTGTTTCTGTAGCTGTTAACTATCAAACACATGAAACATGAAGCAAGCAAGCAGCAGCCCTTTCATCCTACACGTTGTACATTACGTGGTACTAGGTACAGATAACACCAACACCAGTTGCTCATTCAATAAATGTATGCAGAAGTGAGTGACCTCTACAGAGGAAGTCAGAAGTTCAACCAGAAGCCAAGGCTCCCTGGTAAGACCAAGTGTGGTTTGCTATCTGAATTAAAACAGCAGCAGTGGGTTGGATTAAGCTGCAAAGACTCATGACAAATCCTTCAGACTTAGTTACAAACATGCCAACTATTGAATACTTTCAATACAGATTTGTCTGAGCTAGATCGGGGGGAATACGCAGGTAGAAGGGAAAGGGAGAGAAACAACTTGAAGTGATTCAAAATACACATCTGTATCTTTGTACCCTCTGTGGCTACATTATTTAAGATCACCAGAACTCCAACTTGTACATAGCTTTCCGTTTTCATACATATCCAGATATAGCTGAATTCACCAAGACACATGAGGAAGAACTAGAGGAATCCAAGACCAGCCCTATTCCCAAAATTATTCTGTTCACCTGGATTGCAGAAGTGCCTTCAAAGTACTGCACAAAATAGTGATTCACTATACAAACACTAAAAAAACATCACCCCTACACCTGTTGACACAGTACTTATAGAAAAAAGGTCAAACATGCAATAATGTATTGAGCATTTCCAACAACATCAAGATCCTAAAAGCAGGTCCTGATTTGACTTCAAAGACATTTAAATTTCTGCTAACGGCTATGCAAAGAAGTCATTTACTGGCATCACTGAACTGATGCCTAAGGATCCTGTGAGATTCTCAAGCCCAAAGCATTATATAGCCCATGAGACGTAGCAAACTGTTCTCTGTGAACACTTCAGAACCGACATCCTATACAACAAGACACTGATGAGAACACACTTCAGATCTGGCTAGCTGGCTGATCTGCATGGCATTTCAACCAACAAGCCAGAGGAACTTCAGTTTACAAACTGGCACACTCATTAGAAATTATTATTCCAGATCAAGAAAAGGAGTGAAATACTGAACTGGAGAGGGTATGACATCAATTACAGTAAAACACATGTACCAACAACTGCCTAACTCTAACGCAATCACTGTTACCTATCCTTCTGCTTCTAGACTCTTAGGAATATTACTGAGGCACAGGATCAACAGAACATTTGAGCTACGATAAGGAGACCAAAGGCTGCTGTTCTGCTGAAGCAAAAAAAACCGGCAGAAAAGCTATGCTCCAGTGCAGACTCTCCTTACTTAAAACTATCTCCATCCTAAGTAAGCAGGAAACCACGCTGCCCTGGACAAAGGCATATATGTGGTGAGGCTAAATACAGAATAGGCAGCAACTCTCCACCTCTATTAGATAAATTATCTAACTATGTAAACATGCTGAAATTTCCTTATATAACTTCCTAAATACAATAAATACTAAAGGATTTAATCATTAATACCAGACAATGAATTTCACAAGAAGGTGCAGGTGAAGGGGGCCTTGTGCAGCCTGGTCTAGTGTCCTTGCAGGGGGGTTGGATCCTGATGATCTTTAAAGTCCCTTCCAACCCAAACCATTCTATGATGGTATGATAAGAAGATGGTAAGAGACAACATAAGAAGGAGACATTAATATTAGTCCACCCAACAGACATTCTGCATTAACGAGCAACTGACCTCTTTACTTCCCTTCAGGATGAGATTAAAAGTTTAAGACTACAACCAAAACAATCTTTTTCTTATTAAAAACAAAACAAAAAACAACAAAACAAAAATTTAAAAAAAACACGTACTTTTCAAACTGAAGTTATATACAAAACCAAATCCAATGAGAATCATGGACTGTTTCAGAGCCTTGGGTTTGGGTTTTTTTTTCAGTTTGGTGTCATATTACACCATCTTACCCTCAGAAGTCAGGTTTCTATCATTCATGGCTCCAACACATAAACCATTTTTTAAAAATCAGGCCTTATACATTTTTTACGCCATAGGCTTTTTTTTTCACAGACACAGCTTTGTGATTAATAAACTCTCCAAACTCCATGTCAAGTCTTGGAAGCTTAAAGGAACCAAAAGACATGAACTAACCTCGTTTTCTCAAACCTAACCTACGCAAAAAACCAAAACTAACCATTCTCTGTTTTTCTGGAAAATATTAAGATCTAGCTCCTGATAGAGCTAGAAAACCAATTTTTAGTCAAAACAGCATGTCTACAGAAACAATATAAATATTATTTTTTTGTTTTAATATTAAAAACAATTAATATAAATTTCAACTTAAAGATGTTTGAGTGTCAAATAACTAAGAGATCACATGGACATTATTACACCACAAAGAGTTTGAAGGCTTGCTGATTAATCTTTCATCTTCAAAAAAAGGTTTAATCTTGATGACAATAAGAAGTTCAGCTAAAGAAAAACAGAACACATCTGCTAAAACTGCTTAGCTGTCCTCGAAAGTACATACTGAGATCACAAAGTTGCTATGGCATCAACTTTAGGACTGTGGTTAGACACACAAAATGTCTTTTTCCTACAGACTGTTATGGGAAGCTGAGCAACTTTGGCCAGGAGCCACATATGTTTTGGCTCTAAAGTAGACATAATTCATCACCATTTGGACATTCCAATAGTTAGCTAAACTGAGAAAGCAAGACAGCCAGCACTTTAAAGCATCCACATAACCGAAACTCTAAATACACTCCCCTAGCAATACCAAAAAGAAATTGTATTTGTGCTTACCTTCTTCACTAGCATTTACTTGATAACAGAATACTACTTTTCCAGCACTTCACTGTTAGATCAGAAAAATGGGAAAGGTTCAGCTTTGGAAGCTACATATCAAAGTGCAGTGGGAGGAAATTCTGTAGGATGCAAAGTAACTTTGTTCCCTAAACCAGCAATCACAGAAGCCCAAAGCAAACCTCCTACGTCCCCAACTGTTTGCCTTCCAAATGGTGAAGCTACTTCAGAGATGTTTTCTGACTGATCAAGCAGAGTGCCACCTTCACATTGCCACAAAGGGGGAAAAGGAGGTGGGTCCAAAGCAGACAACAGGGCGGAGGGGACCCACTCAACATCTTACTGCAGCAGACTGAAGTCCCCTTTTTTCCCCCCCGAGGCTCGCTGTCACAGAAAGATGTCTCCAGTTACATCTTGGTTTTAAAAACAATTATTTAAGACCCACTTTTCTCTCTATTAATTACACATTATAAGGCTAGGGAAAACAAATAGTTGAAAAAACATTAATGAGAAATCAGAAAGTTTTATAAAGGATATTAAAATACTGTTGCTATATCCTATTAGTAACTCACATTAAAAAAGGCAAATCAAATTATCTTTTTATTCCCGACATAACAACACGCATCACTGACGACCACACGGGCAGGACCTTCTGTTTCAGTAGTCAAAACAAGGTCGTTCCCACTGGACACAGACAGGCCCCCACACCCTCCGTGCCATCCCACATGGGCAGTGTCTAAAAGGTCAATGTCTAAGGTCAGTATCTGAGCATCTCCCTTCTCGCCGCCCCTGTCCGCAGCACCCCAGGCACGCTTCCCGCCGCCTCGCTGCTCTTAGCAGGGTCTGCTGCCCCAGCAGGAACAAACAACCACACCGACATCAAGTCTTCCCGAGAGCAAGGGCTCTTCGCCCGCCCCTCTGATTATGAAGGAATGAAAATCGTCCTAGTCACAGAAACGCCTAACTATGTGCCGGGGAGGCGGAAATCGGGGCTGCGCAGGCAGCTCCAGGCCTCGCCCCCACCGGGTCAGCCCCACCGGGCCCACCGCGCCNTCCGCGGCTCCCCACGGCCTCACGGGGCGGTTCTGTGGAGGGAGCTGGGCGGGCGGCGGTGGGGGGGGGAGACGGCGAGGCGGTGTCCGCCCTCCGCGGCCTGGGGAGAGGGGGAAGGAAGCTGCGCCTTTCTTCTTAGGCCGATGTTTCGCCGCCGGACAAAGTTGCTGCAGACCTGCCAGAATCACCTCAGGTGTCGGCTGGGGTCTGCCGTCCTCTTCATTTGGGCCTACGCCACCCGGAACACCTGAACATGTGTTCCTGCTGTCACCTCTCCGGGCAGGCTTGTCAGCATCCGCCGGGCTGCGACAACTGACAGGCGCCACTCGGGTCCGTGGGACCTCCGCTGCTCGGCAGCCCCCGGCGGTGCGGGCACACCCTGCCCAGAACTGCCCGCGTCCGGAGGCTGGGGTGTACCGCTGCGCGGGTCTGGTGCTAGCACTTCAAGTAAGACAGACTTCTTTTATGTACTCTAAAAATAATTACATCCTTGCTTATAAGATCTGGAAGGGACAAAATACAGGTGGATCGGCTATAAATAATAACTAAAGAACTGAGTGATCCAAATTACTTGCTGAACTAGGCCACGCAAGGCACCCAGGTTGGAAATTACACATTTAGGAACAAAGAACGTGGCCCCTGATCGCAGTCCCGAAGGGGATATGCTCCACCCTGGAGAGCAGCAGCATCTCTGAAACGCTTTGGGGCTCTAAGGGCAAAGCCATGTAAGGTGAATGACACTGCAGCAAAACATGCTGGTGCCCTCTTTGCCTGTGCAAACAAGGGATGAGCGAGCATGTGCAGAAAGGTGGAGTAACCTGAGTACAGCTTCGGTGAAACTTGCAGGGGAACACCTTTTCCAGTCCCTCTCTCCCTATTTTTCAAGATATGGAAAGAGAGGGTGCAGAACAAATGCAGAGTATTCTAGAACACCTACACTATGCATGCATTTCACAGAGCATCTTTCAGTGTGTCTGTAAGAGGTACAAAAGAAAATCTGTGTGTGTGTGTGTGTGTGTGTTCAGAAACAAGTTGCAGAGTTACATACAAGAAGAGCATCCTCTGAAGAACATTTGACATGACTGCCTTCATGTATTAGAGGAGCAGAAGAACAGAGACAAAGCCTCTCAGGGTTACAATAGCGAAGTAGTTAATTATCTTATGCTTCTTTCATTTGACTTCAGCAACTTTAGTAGCAGAAGATTTGTCCCAAAACAAGTGTGAGATGCTGTGGGCAACTCAGCCAGATTTTCTTTTTTCTGGTGAAGAATCTAATCACAGCCTCTTGCCTCCATTTTGCCTATGTGATGAGGCACATGTCTAGAAAGAGTTTTTTTCTCTCTCAGAGGAAATGTCTCTGTTCTGGCAGTCTTTTATGTGTTTGTCTCCAAAATTCAAGATGAAAAAAAGTGAGCTATGACTCCATTGTTCTGGGATCTATTCCTCCTCAGGTCCAGTGCTCACTCTGTCTTCCTCTGTATATGAACCTGTAAGTTTTGAAATAGTATTTCTGTATATGAACCTGTAAGTTTTGAAATAGTATTTACAGTCAACTGGATTTAGGTCCTGCTGTTCCACAGGAAGACACGGAATCAAGATATTTTTAACTAGGGCTTTTAGTGCTTCCCTATTTGTCTCAGAAGAGCAATACTTTTGATACCAGCAACATAAAGATTTTTGCTCTCATCTCTAGAGTACTTTTGGGAGGAATTCATCCCACAGCTGCTTTTCTACTTCAGCTGGAGCCCTCTGCTCCTTCCATTCATTTGTTCAGATGATTTGTCCATTCCCAGCCACTGAAATTCTTCAGCTTTTCCTTGGTTTTTTTCTTCTCACATGGGCTACAGCTGTCCTTAGAATCTCACACTTACCATGCAAGCTTCCACCAGTTTGAAATTTTTTTTTTTTTTTTTTGGCAAATGCAAACTTTAGACCAAGCTGAAATGTAATGGCATCGGTGTTCATTGTAATGCTGGGGACTAGAGAAATAAAAATACAGACTTCTCACTTTTTTTGCTCAGTTTCAGTACTGTATTTGTTAGTTTGGGCTCTCATCTTAACCTATTTCAATTCTTGGTTTTGGAGGGCTCCCTCAAATAAGATAATGCAAATTTTAGGAGCTTCCTTACAATGTAGGTGCTTTTATCGTGTCAAGATTCATTCTCATGCAAAATGATTTGGTAGAAAATGCTTGATTTACTGATTTTAAAGAAACAACTTGTCCTATAACTAGGAGAATCAACACCACCTTATATCCAATAGCTTCGTGACTGCTGAATTTTCAGATGTCCAAGAGGGTTTAAGTTCTCATTCATATTTTTCTTTTGTGAAGTAGCATCCAGAATGCCTATCCAGTATGCAGTTACCTGATGTCTCATTCTGCTTTTGTTTGTGATGCCACCTTTGCAGAGTGAGAGAATAGCAGTAGGTAATCTCATCTTGGCTACCTGTTGTGAACTAACATAATTGCAGCAAAGCATTACTTTTAGTTGATTTTACTTGAAATAAATGAACTGGTTCTAAAGCTAGTTGTGAAAGACGGGATGGGTAACAACTAGGTGTACATGAAGAGATCACAATCGGCTGGTTTTCCCTTTCGAACCAGACTGGAACTTGGTGACAAGGCTTTCTTTTTATTCATTATAATTCAAAGTAGCAATGTCAGTTTTAGGCTCCTACTAAAGAACTAGCAGCTAGAGTTTTCAACATAATTGGAGGGCTCTTTGTAACATATTTTAAAGTACTGCCTTCAGAAACCTCAAAAAACTGTACAGAAGAGTTCCAATGAATACACACTGGGGACAAGCAATTATATGCCTACCCAACTTTGAATGGCATCTGTGAACAGCTACAACAAAATCATCTCAGCCTAAATCTGGCTCTGACTTGTTTTACTTTTTTAGGGTTGAGATCCATAGAATAAAGCAAGTTATAAGCTTTTAAATTTCATCTCTTTTTAAAATAATCTTGCCTTTAATTGTTTTTGATATTTCTTGATAGTAACATATTTCAGGCTCATGTAGCCTAGAGATACCAAATATGAAAAATTTAAGATAGAAGGAATTTAAGAAATTTAGGCCCAATTAAAGTAGAAGACAATTTACTTTTTCAAGTCAGTCTTCATTTTAGTGACTTGTATTTCAGTAAAGGCATATTATGCAACTAAAATGATGGGTATTATATAAACTGTTGTCCTGGTTTGGGCCAGGATAAAAGTGATTTTCTGGTCTGTACTTTTGCTTTCAGCTAAGTCTCTTGTAAGTAGTTGCATTTGCTGAAATTAACAGCAAGTTTCTCAGTGTCTGCTTCTAGGACTGATAACATTTACAGTTACTGCCAGAGACTGGTATACAGAACCAGGGACACTGCTCAGCTCTGAGGAACATTTTACCCTGCAGAAGGAGTAAAGAGGTCCCACTTGAAACCCTCCTTTGGGGAGGACTGGACAAGATAGATGCCAGAATTGACCAAAAAGAGCATTCCATCCCACACACATCATTCTCAGTATAAATTTGAGGGGTCACGAGGGTCAAACCTCTTCCTGCTCTTCCTGTTTCCTTTCCTTGCCTGTTCCCTGTTTGCTTCGGCATCCTGGGAGGATTCCGTCTGTTCCTCTGCCTGTGGTCCTGATCCATTTCAGCCTGAATCTGTGTGTTCCTGCCTCCAGCTCCCCACTGCTGCTGACCCCAGGGGTCCAGCCTGGACTTTCCCAGGGCTGCCCTGCAGCCTCAGTGGTGACGTGAGAGTTATTGGGGGAAAGGGGGAAGGAACATGGTGTCCATTTTCCTGTGTATTTGTATATATTTAGTAATTTTTCCTTTTTATCATTACTGTTTCATTAAAGTTGTGTAGTTTAGTTTCCAACCCATAAGTCTCTCTCCCTTATTCTCTCTCCTTCCTGTATCAGGGAGGAGAGGGGGATTAAGAGAGCATCTGTTATTCAGTTTAATTGCTGGGCCAGTGTTAAACCGTGACAACTGTTTTTAATAATAACTTAACTGTACCTTTATGTACAACTAAGTTCTGAATTAATCACCAGATGTAACCCAAGCTACAAGAGAAAATCACTGTACACAAGTGAAGTCACTTTCAGAACATCGCTTTATAGGTTAACTGTGAAGCATGAAATGATGTACCCAGCTTTTCAGTGTTGCCTGGTTCATGAAGAAATTACTTCCTTCTGAAGTGATCATGGAAAGATTGCCTCTACAATACCAGCAAATCTTAATTAACTCTAAATCTTCCTGATACCAATACAGTATGCCCTTTACCCTGTTCTTTGTTCTCAGATTCATTTTTAATCGGCTACAGTTACAAACAGAGAATGTTGGAAGGATAAGGAATTAGATACCATTTTGTGACCACCAAGTTATACCCTTTTTCTATCTTTACAACTTTTTTCTTTGAAACTTTTTTCTTTGAAACTTTTTCAGTGGATTAAAATACACATCTTTGTAAGGCTGTTTTCTGAGGCTAGCTCAGCTGGCAGAATATGCTGTAGGTGTATAGCAACCTCTTGTGGCAACAAAAGTATGCACATAGTAGCTAAGAACTATTTAATTCTTTAAGCTATTCTTGATGTGAATCATAAACCTGTATAAAAATCTAAAGTGTTAGCAAACAGCTGGACAGTTAGCGAGTCTATTCAGTTGGAGAGACTCTCTTAGCCAGAGAATTAGTGGAACTCTATTAGTCCTCCTCTTCAGCTGAAGAATGAACTAAAATTTGGAGCCTGTAACAAACGAAGTACCAGACTGAAATTTCTGTTAGTAAACTTGTCTAAAAGATTTTCATTAAAATTCATCAATAGTGGAATAATGGCCAGGAGTGGAGTCCATGACCAGGTTTGACAAGAATAACACTTAACTATTACACATGCTATAAATATACAATTATGTTGACTGTTCTCTGCTTGGTTTTCCTGAATAAAGGGAAAACTATGACTGGTTTCACCAGGGAAGGCAAAGCGCCTTTACAGTTTACAGCAGCTGAGCAAGACTGAAAACAAAGTGCAAGCCTGGTATCCACACAGAATCCCATCACATCTACCATCTTTAAATCTTTAAAAAGATTTAACTCACAAGTGGTCCAAAGGTGTGAAATGCACGTACTTCCAGTTATGCTTATCAGCTGCAAATACCTGTCCTGCTCACACCAAGTGGGAAAGGATAGTCTAGAAGGTGCAGGAAGTGAGTAAGAGGAATGGCAGCATAATGGAACATGGACACAAGGACAGCAAGGCTTTCAAAGCCAGCAGGTGCTTCACTATGAACCTGTTACGGGAGTTATGCACAACAGGAACAATCACATTACAAATATCACAGATTAGATCTAGGAATTTTTGCAAATTCTAGAAACAGATTCCTCTACCACTGAAAATAAATCTGAGTCAGTAAATGCTTCAGCATATATGTGTACTAGTTACCATAACTATTGTGTTTTGTAGAGCAGGGAGAGGTTACTGTGCTTGAAACGATTTAGAAATCTATGCATACTACTTAGAGAGAAACAGTCTGAACAAGTTCATCTTCAAAGGGACAGAGGCTTTAAACAATAAATATTTATGTATCAAGAGTTTTGTTATAGCTTTCTTAATGTAACTTCCCAGATTTGCCACTTGCCATTTCTTTGCCATTTCATCTGCTGCAGTTTCATAGAAGAGTCAGAAATACACAGTTCAGACCTCAGTTCATACACCTAACAGCATATACTATAGTTCATTCCATTCATATACTATAGTTCATTCATATAGTTAAAAGTTGCAGTGCCAAATTCCCAAATGGCACCACCCAAACTGTGTCAGGTGCTTAAAAGAAGAGACTCTTTCTTGCCCAAGAAAAAATTCATCCCTGAAGAGAAGTCCAGCAAAACATGACTGCCTTACTCAGACTGACAAACAGAATTACAGCATTATCAAATTTAGGAGCGTGTCGAACCAATCAATATTCAATGACACCTCTTCTGACTGCTTTCATTGCCACCTGACTTCAGCCATTCCCATCTCTGTAAGGTGTTTTGAACTCTACAGATAAAAACAGCTGTGCATTAACCAACATCATGTCCATGAAAAGGATGAAATATGGAGGAAAAGAAGAAATAATTTCCTCAAACCATGCTGTTCATGTTGAATGCCTGCATCATTTGTGGTAACCCTTAGCAAACCTGAAAACAGGCTTCCTGCAAGGTTTGGATTTTTCTACCAAATCAACTGTATTTGTTCTTTATGTTTTGAATTTAGTTGCAGTTCATGTTTAAATAATGAAAACAAAATGCTAAAGTAAGACCTGAACTAAATAAAATTCACTCCTTAAAACAGTAGAGACAACCCATTCATAGTATCATCAATGATGGTGCAAACACTAATGAAAATGACACAGAATAGAAGGCACAAACCGGATGAAAAAACTAAGCTATCATTTATAAGTTCAAAATAGAGCTTTAAGTTCCTCTTTAGCTCTAAAGAATGCTATTATAAACAGAAAACCCTAATAAATAGAAATAAAGTAGACAAAACATAGTACCTAACAGTGCATCTGTAAAAATACAACAGGTGAGTAAAAAAAAAAAAGTCTTGGTTGAAAAGCGAGTGCTCTTAATTATAAAATATGTCTGAGCAGAAGAGTTTAGTTTGTTCTCCATAGAATTCTTTCAGATTCCCTCTAAAGACTATCAAGTGCTATTGACACAAAAAGCAAGTACAAAACATCACTCTGTAGTACCACAGGGGGTATGGATGACAGGCCACAGGAGCAGGAAATGAAATGCATCATTTGCCAGTATTTCTTGATCCTCAAGACGCATGCTACAGCAGGAAAGGAGCTTGCACCTACTTTACATTTACATGAAACTGAATTTATCAGAATTAGACATCCTGAGTTCTTGTGATGACCTTGCTTTATAGTTGAAAATGTTACACAGGTAGAACATGGAAGATAATTTATATTAAACTAGGCTTTCTGCTAGGATGTTTGGAGCCAACATGCCATCACACCAGATACATTCTGTACACAGACAGACCCTAGGCACAGCTGCAACACGTGCATGGACTCATGCACAAATTGCCCAGAACAATCAGGTGTCTGGTTAATCTAGCACCCAGGGGAAGGCTGGATAGAACTTAGGAAAAGACAATTCTTTACCTACAAGGCCTCATTATGCCTTAAATCCTTATATAAAAATCTGCTATATAAGCAGAACTAGCTGTTTTCCAAATCACATACCTACAATTTAAATATCCATGAAGTATATTGTTTTGCCCAGGGTAACAATGACAATACTGTCCAAGTAACTACCAGTCAGTTAAAACACAGGGGAATAAATCCAAAGTCTTTTTAACAGTAGTAGCAGTATTTTGATTTTTCCTACTTATTCAAGGTGTAAACGAATTACTTGTTGCACACAGTACTAATCACCACCTCCTGTGATGATAATTTAATCTTTAATCAACATATAAAAGTTATTTACATTTTATGGATGGATTATATGAACAGACATTCACGCTAAGTAGTAACACTAATTCCTTATAACCCACCTGGGATCCCTCCATTTCAGAGGACTGTGTTTGATACATTTTTAACAGGCTTCCCCTGAAGTTGTGTGGAAAGCACACTATAAAAAGAAGCCTCATTCACAATATAAACATTTTTTGAGCATCACACTTCATATTGATTGAGCCTACTTGGACTACTTGACTACAGTCTTAGTGGCATATTGACCTGCAATCACTACCTTAAAAAAAAGTCCCAGCAGAATTAAATTCAGAGCAAGACATCAACTGAGCTACCCAGTCAACCAGCAGCAGTAAGAGTATTACCCTCTGCACTGGGCAGGAGTCTTTCTGTTGTCTTCCTAACAGTGTAGCAGGCAACACTCAAGGATACTTCCTGCACTTGTATTTACAATTGCTCCTCCCCATCATTAAGCTTGACCCTTCAGATCCTACTACCACCAGTCTATGCTCAGAATCCTCACTTTTCAGCCTCCTATCCAGTTCCATCATCCCAATCTTAAACTCCACATTCAAATCACTGCATTCTCCACACCTCGTCTCCTCACTCATCTCTGTCCTCTCATTCCAGAGCTTCAGCTCCAAGTCAGGTATCTCCTTCACTTACCCTCCCCAGCCCCAAAGGGGTTCACTCAAACTGTTTACACTTGGCTTTTCCTATTCTGGATCCCAGTAGAGAAATCTCTGCAGGAGCTGATTTTGTTGCAGTAAAAAAGGGAAGATCTATTTTTTTTTTTCACTGCCTGTAAATCTTTCCCAGGACTTGCTGTAGTTTCTTACTATGCAATAAACCTGAGGCATCTATTCAGCACGGAACACCTCAGACTAAATTAAAACCAAACAACTGAAAGAGTTAAAGTGTTAGGCAGTCTGGATTTTATGAAGCATTACAGAACATTTACTACTGTCATTACCAAATCTCTCAGAGAACATGCTTTTCAGTTGTGGCCTGCTTTCTTAGAAGCAAGTTCATTTAAATAAAAAAATAAATAAACAAAAAAAAAAGGGTGCCTGAAATTTTCCACTGCTTCAGTCACAGGTTTCACTTACTGGTGAATTTTAAGACTTCTTTGCACTGAGTAATTACTGTACACTAGTACAACCAAGGCAGACAGAAGCCATGCTATTTTAGTAAAAGCCAAGTACATTTAATAACTCTTCTTATATTTTATTGGCAGTAACAGAAGTACAGTAAGATACAAGGTGCACAACTTTTGATCCTTTCACCACAGTGCAGTATGTGCTATTGAGAACAGAAAAACACATTTATGTAAACATGAGTATCTTAACATTTCCGTGGCTGCTGAATAATGTAAACTCTTTTAGGCAGTATGTACTTCTCCAAGGCAGGCTGTGGCTTTTGGTGAGCCACTTGTAATGCTGCTGCATGAATTCTGTGGCTCATCTGTAACATTAACGAGGGGGAAAGAAGTTGGGATAGAATACAGATAGTCTTCCTACATTCCATGTGACAAAAGTAGTTTTAAAAAGGTTGTAAAACCTAACCCCACAAAAAGTGCAAATACTCAATACCTAAAACTCTGTGCATATAATTAGAATTTCTGTTTTCAAAGTGGCATTAGCCTGACTAATTATTAGTGGTAGATTACAAACCTGCAGATGTCAGATTACATCAGTTGAAGGAAAATTAAGTTTTTACCCTTTCTTTTAATGTTTATCTTGATGGAGAAGCCCTGACAAACAGATATCATGTCCTTGCAGATATACTTACTTTTCTCAGTGCTTCTGCTAGCAAGACATCTGCAGTCTGAGTTTTTGAAAAACTGGTAATGGCACTAAAAACCAAAAGAGAAGTATTTAGCATTTTCATCTCAAATAAATGCTTTTTACTTTAATTATTCAGACTTAATACAAACCATTTTATAACAGAAATTTAGGTTTTAGAACTAAATACTTTCATCACATTAAAGATGGTGTTTTTAAAAATGTTTGCTACCTCACAATAGAACAATGCAAAACCTGTGTGGGTAGCTGTTTTATTTACATATAGCTTTATACAAAAATATCTATACAAATATCCTTAGATATCTCAAAAAATATTTTCTTTTTTTGTACAATGTGGAGTAGCTTCACAGAGGCTGGGCACTGATATTCAGAACTACAAAATCTGACTTTGTAATTTTCTTGATTCCAATCTACACTCATAAAAAAAAAATAAAATCACCTGCTGCTTTTGGGAAGTGTTTCTTTTGACAGCAGCAATTTGTCAAGCATGAACTTTCTGTGCAAGATTATCTCACTAACTTCTTCATATTCCAATGAAGACCGGCCATGTTATCAACACTCCACACATAAGCAATCTCAAGGCTACGAAATAGTTTAGTTCAGCAACAGGAGGAACCGTGGAATGTGTGCATTCTTCTGATACTATTATTTGCTGTGAATATCGGTATCTTAAAATGAAGAAAAAACCTTATTACTCTTGCACATGGAGTCATCTTCCTTAAATGTGACTCCTGAAATAGCAGATACTGCTTTAGTGAGGTTACTGATTCTGTGGATGAGGCAAGACACATTTCCTAGTGATATTTCATCTTAGCAATCAATACAGTTTGCCACGCTGACATATAAAAGTTACGCAAGATGTATTCATGCCACCGGGTAACTATGACTGTGCAAAAAACAGCAGTAAAATTACATAAACAAGTGGCAATGAAAGTAAAAGCCTTTTAACTTCAGAAAAAACACAAACCAAAGATACAAAAGTCAAAAACAAACAACCACAAAAAAACCCCCCCACAAAAATCCAAGAACACACCAAATCTTAATTATTTTCTTTAACAATGAGGTATAACCAAATGTAGTGTCAGAAAACTGTCAAACATCTAGTTATTAACATGATGCACTTCACTCTGCTATGCTGTGTATTACACATATAAGTACCTTTACAGCAGGTATGCTTTTTTAGAACTAAATCTCAAAGCTCAGCTATTGGCAAGCCCAAACTCAGCTCTGAATAGCCACTTTAAGTGTGACAGTGACTTTGGACTCTGACCCTATCAGATAATCATATCCAAATCAGAAACTCCTTCACAACCTCCTCTGTGACTTCTGTCCCACCGAAGTATGTATAATATATCAACGATCAATTCTGGCACAGAGAACTAGCATACAGGAAAGAAGTTAGTGTTACTGCCTCACCTTTGTTCAAAATAATTGTATTTTAGGTTACTGTTGTCCAAGCCACACATAGGAGGAGAAAGAAACACATAAACAAAACCCCACAGCAGTGATTTGTGTAGCCAGCTTGCCAAGAAATAGTGTCAATATGCCAGTGTTAAATTAACTGTGTCTAGCCACATTTAAAGTTATTGAGATGATTACAACATTTTAGAGGGAAAAAAAAAATCATATCTTGGTCCAAAAACTGAGATGAGTTATTAGTCTAGTCACAAGCTTCCCTTTTAACTCCTGGCAAAATAATCTATTTCACGTTACTAGATTATAGTACTTTGTAGTGACTGTCAGAGATTCTGCTATCAAAGTTTCAGTCTCAACTTACATTTTATTTTGAGCAGACAAGAGGGATAAAGGTATTAAATGCACACAAGTTACAATGCCCAGAAGAACTTTAGATGCAAACCCTGAAGCACAGTACTGATAACAGCTTCTGTTCAAAAAATTCACGTCTTCTGTGTCCTTGCAAATATTCTAATCATCACAAAGAGGAGGATACATACACCATTTCCTTGCACAGCAAGGTCAGAGGTACCAAAACACAGCAGATGTGTCCCCGGAACAAATCACTTCATCAAGCTTCTCAGTACAAAATCTTAGTGTCACACTGACTACTTTCTGGGTATCACAGTTGTTATGAGGGGTGCCAGACACAATGCAAGAACTATGTAATTCTAGATACGCCCCAAAAGAACTTTAAGTTCTTTTTGTTTTGTTCTGAATTACCTTGAAGTTGCCTTTCACTTATGAATTGCACAACTGAATTTAAGAATTAAACTCTTCACAGTTTAAGATGCGTCTTTGTTTCCAGCCTTCAGCCCATTACCTATGAACTTCAACTATGAAGCAGGGTGAACAAGCCCTGCAGTACTGTACCTTGACTTTTCTTTTCCTGAAGGTTTAGCACTTTTCTCAACAGGTCTGTTTTCTTGCTTTTTAGGCACTCTCATACCTCCAGCTTTGACTGCAAGAAGAAAATACAATTTTTGTAAATATATCTACAGAATTACATACTACATTAGATACACTTAGGAGAAGAAAAAATAGTTATACCTGAGACTAGTAACAAAAAGTCACCTTTCAATTTTTACCTCCATACTTCACTTTTAAATACACACATATGCAGAAGCAAGCCAAAGACATCCAACAAAGACTAAAATTCTATGTCACAACATACTCAAATCAAATTCCAAATACTATAATCAAGAAGTCAGGGGGGATTTGGTCCCTGCTAACTGTATTAACCTAACACCTTCTAACATTAAGATCCATTCTTCCCCCTTAAACATCAGATGTGAGAGTTTCCATTTTAAATTTAAGAAAGCAAATACACACAATGCCATCAACAGCAATTAAAAGTTCATGATGTGCTTAAGGTATTCTAGAATAAACCAAATAATGTAGATAGGAACCAGCTGCATACTTATCTTCTCCTGGTGTTCTAACAAGTTTAATTATATTTTGTTAAGGTATCTGCAAATCACAAAACCAATTAGTACTAATTAAGCTACAGAACAGGAAACAGTAATAATTTAAGCTCTAGTGCATGTCAGAAATTTCAACTCGGAAAAAAGAACATGTAAAGTTATCTAAAACATCATCTGAAAGAAATACTTTCTCCATGTTCACTAGGGGGTTTTAAGTTTTAGAACTGTTAAGAGTAAGAACAAACTTAGTATACATTTCTCATTGTTCTGAAGAAGCTACTTCATCTTGAATCAAGGTTACTATTCCTATAATGAATAATCAAAACTAGAGTTTTCAAAATGAAGTATTTGGTGATAAAAGTGAATAGGGAATGGAGAAAACCTTCAGGAATTACCCAGCTAAATAACATGAGAAATGTATTGGGCCACTCGGGGGGGGAGCAAGCGTGCCCATCTGTATCTAACACCCATTTTCTATCAAATCTGACTCATGTCCTTTTATTTCCTGGTTGCAGGTTTAGTTTTAGAAACAGTAATTTTCCTTCAGTTATGTCCAAAGTAGCCTCGCAGTGCTTGAGCTCCACAGTATCTAGACTTGTCTTTTCTTTTTTTTCAAAATTGCATGTTTCATTTGCTGTATAGGCAGCAAATGAACTGCCTGGCAGTCTTAGAACTGCAAATACACTAGAGATCGAGACTGAACCAAATTCTTTTGAGACGAGAGTCTAACTGCAAAATGTAAAGTCTCCTCTGAAATCAAAGTGTCAACCATTTCCAGTTATCTGCCAGTAAAGAGAATCAAGGTGTGAAACTCCTCTTTGTCACTGTAAGCAGGACTTTTCATGAGAAACATCTTTAAACAAAAATGAAGGATTTGAAACAAACAAACAAACAAACAAAACCACAAAAAAGTCTGGAATATTTCAAGGTAGCTATCTTCTCTACATCACATTCTCTTTATAACAAGTTCACCCAGAACACCGAAGCAAGTTATCCCAAGTATTCCTCCACAGTTTGCTAGGTTCTTCGTGGCTTTTTAGGAATGAGTCAAACTGCAAATGGGAACCCCACTAAAATCTGGGAAGTAGATAAAAACCATAACTGAACCTAGATCAGTGATTTTGGGTTTGTGACCTTCACTAAGCACTCAGATGCAGGATTGGCAATTTCAAGATACAAGCATTGTTTTATGGTTTTAATTGAACAGAGTGAAGAGATACAGACACACAATGGCAAAGATTGTCTCACTATTAAGTTTTACAAGGGCACTAAGAGGGGCTGTGATGATAGGGGTGGGCAGGAAGGAGAAAACTATCCAAAATAGGAAAAGATATTTAAACACTAAGAAGCCACGTTTTAATATAGTGTCTTTAGATTTAAGTGCCTTGTAAACCACATAATCTAAGAGGTATAAACTAAGTGCCAAAATCTTTAATAATTTCCCTATTAAAGCCACTGTATATTTTTAAAGAAAAGAGGAACATCTCCCTTCTTCCCCCTCAAAACAAAGCCCCGCTGAGCCCCCATAAAATCTCAACTGAAAACAAAGGCCCTGAGCTCTGCTGAATCCTGAGGCTACTTGTGGATACTAAGTCAGAATATAAGCTGTCTGCCTTCAATCTTCCTTGCTCGCTAAGCTGAAAAAACTTACTCCTGCCATCCCTACTCCTCTGTTAGAGCTGGTCACTTCCAGTCCAGTGACAGCTGAGCCACACCAAGATGCACTTTGGTGTCATGTAAATCAACAACAAACAGTACCTGTACTCAAGCAGACTGTAGTGGTTTAACAGTGCTTTCAGCTCTAACTCAACCCCACACGGAGCCACAAAAATCCAGGAAAGAACTAAAGACAACTGAAGCTGAAAAAAAACCTGAACAAACTACTTACGTCATAAATTCATGTAAAAGCATGCTTAAAAATGAAGTACCAGCTTCACATAAGTACCGAACAGGCCAGCACGGGCGCATACCTGCCATGCCTCCAGGGCGGAGACACTTCACTAAAACGCTGCTGCCCCTTTCTCCCTCCGCGGCGCGATGACGCGTTCCTGATCAGGAGAGCGGCAGAACCTCTCGCCCCTCTCCCCCATCAGGTATAAAGTCAAGCAGTTCAAGTTTACATTGAATGGTACCGGACACCAAGGTGCTGCACCAAGCCCTGGAGGAGGCGGGACAGGCTGAGCACAAAGGAGTTTTCTGCCGACACCGGGGCAAGCAGAGCTGGCACGGACTCTTCAGACGCGCAGCTCCTGCCGAGGGTCCGGGCCCGGGCCCTGCAGAAGGGGATTGGGGTCCCGAAGAGTCCGTGCCAGCTCTGCTTGCCCCGGTGTCGGCAGAAAACTCCTTTGTGCTCAGCCTGTCCCGCCTCCTCCAGGGCTTGGTGCAGCACCTTGGTGCTGTCTC